>JAODAL010020955.1:0-68187 GCA_025379985.1 Phyllomedusa bahiana | reverse complement strand
ATAAAAACGCTTCAAAAAAACGCTTCAAAAAACGCTCCAAAAACGCTCCAAAAAACTAAAGACGCACCAAAAAACGGACGTTTTTTCAGCTGCTTTTGACAGGTAGTGGACAGAAAACTCAGTTTCATGAACGTTTTTAGTAATTCGTTTTCAGGTCGTTTTTTGTCCACTGCAGTGTAGACATAGCCTTAGAGGCACAATCTCCAAGAGACTATTCCTCTGGAGACTGTGCTTTATCTATGGCTTGTACGTCTCAGTATCAAATTGTGTGGTCCAAACTCCTTCCCTTGCACCACAAAAGATAATTTGCAGTCAATAAGTGCTATTGTCGGGGAGTGTTTATTTAAATAAAATGTATTTTGTGTTGTGTCTGTGTGTTTCTTTTACATTTTTTTAAGTGTTAGCAGTGGAGATGTTTGACAGACTCTGCTGTATTACAAACACTGGGGTTTGGTGTTAGCTTTGGCGTGACACATAAAAACCACTGCTGACTAACACCAAGCCCCAGAGCTAGTAATAGACAGATGTCTGCCAGACATCTCTATTACTAAAACTAGAAAAAAATGGTTAAAAAAATACACAAAAACACTCCCCATCAACATCCCTCATTCACCATTTAATTAAAAAAATGTATCCAATACAGGTCTGTCATAATTCAACGAGTCTGACGTAGTCCAGAGTGTAAAGCTGTAAAATACAAACAGACTAATCAGCATTTGGTTGACAGCTATCTAAAGTGTTAAGGGCAGCATGAATACTAAATATGGCCCTTCAGATAGGTAGAAGCCCCCATTCAGATACGTAGCCTCAATTAAGCAAGTAGCCCCCCAAATTATTTAGCCAAATCCTTGCTGTTGAATAGATAGCCCCAAAATTCAGTATATAGGTAGATAGGTCACTTGAGTAGGTAGGTTGGGTCAACAGTAGGGAAGGCTCCAGGTACATATGTATAAAAACTGTGGGTTGGTTGTCAAGGCCCCAGGAAGGTAGGTAGGAAAATAAGTGTCAAGGTCCTAGGTAGGTAGATAGGTAGACAGGCGAGGTCCCAGGTAGGTAGGTTAGGCCCCAGGTAATTAAGTAAGGTAGGTAGTCAGACCAGGCCACAACTAGTTAGGTAGGAGCTTCAGGTAGGTGGGAAGGCAGTAGGTAGCCCCAGTGAGGTAGGTAGAAAAGCCCCAGGTATGCCAGCAAGCGGTAGGTAGGGCCCCATTAGTGAAAAAAATTATTAATTCACCTCTCCACGTTTCCCTGACAAGTAGCAGGCTGGCTTCTCCTTGTGAAGCCTAGAGCAGGCAGCACAAGGATGTAACGTCATCAGATGTCATTCATGCGTCAAGACTCATGGATGACATCTGATAGGCTTAAAGCCTTAGTTCTACTAGGACAAATAGCGTGGCATGTGATAAAGGGGGGCGGTAGGGTTAGAGTGGGAGAGGGTGTTTTTCCCAGAGGGGTTTTTTAAAGTGGGTTGAGGGAAAGGTGGAGAAAATTAGGAAATTTTTTTTTTTTTTAAGTAAAGGGTTTAAGGAGGATAGATTGAGGGGGAGCAGAAAAGGGGTTTGGAAAAAAGTACGGAGTGTGGGGGGGGGAGGGGGAGGGGGTGGAAGGCAAACCAGTTTTTATTTTAGAAAAAACTGGCTGATCCCAAATTTCCCCCTAAAAAGGTAAAGATTTGGGCTTTTCTAAAGGGAAAAAAACTGTGTGCCACCAGTAGGGGTTTGGGGACATCCCCAAATTTTCGAGATGTTGGATAGCCCAAATTGAGCCCCCAAAAAAAGTTCGGTTTGCCCCACCGCTACAAGTGGAAACCCAGTTTTTCCTATGATAGGAAAAGGGATGCCAAAATTTGGGGGGATTAGAGAATAAACCCAGTTTTTCCTAAATGGGGGGGAAGAATATCCAGTATCCTGGAAAGCTGGGTGATGTCCATCCCCCACACAGCTTTCCTGGATGCTGATTATTAGAGATGGGCGAATTTTCCCGAAATTCATTTCGTTTTACTTTTGCCCCAATTTTCCGGCAAAAAATTTAAATTCGTTCCGAATTCCCTTTTTTTGGGCGAAAACACGTTAAAAAAAAAAGTATTTTCAACTGCACCCGAGGGTCGGGGTGGGTTTAGAAACATTGTGCCATGCTTTAAAATAGAGGGGGCTTGGTTTTTTGGGCTTATAGAATAAATTTTGTTTTAAATTGAAAAACGCACATGACTGCCCCCCCCGCTCTTAGAATCCTTCAAATAAAAATTCCCCGGGGACAAAGAGGCAAAAAAAAGACCAAAAAACTGAAACGGGAAAGTAGCCTGATAAAAATCCCGGCAGGCAGCTGGAAAAAAACAAGCTTAGGGCTCAGGTGGCAAAATTTTTTGAAAGATTTTGGGGGTGACGGCAGAAACCACGCAGAGAGGTCAGCAGTGGCACAATGACATTCTGGGAGGTGGCAAAAAAAGGAATAGGGCCCCAAAAAGTGGCACAAGACCAGTGTGGAGGGGCACGGCAGCAGCAGCAAAGAGGTTTAGACAGTGGGAAAAATTTACAGATTTTGGGAGGTCACGGCATAGCCACAGCAGCAGAATGAGGGGCCCGGGGCAGGGGCACAATGACAGAAAGTGAAGGGCACAGCAGCAGCCCCCCAGCAGCCATGAGGTAGACAGTGGTTCAATTTACACAGTTGTAGGCACGGCAGCAGCCCCCAGCGCAAACAAGAGGTCAACCCGTGGCACAATGAACAGTTTGTAGGTCACGGGCTGGCCACCCGCAGCAGCATGGGTCCGGGCGGAGGGACAATGGGCACAGTTTTGGAGGTCATTTGGGAGCAAACCCACAGCAGCAGATGGATCAGACAGTGGCACAATGACACAGTGGTAGGTCACGGGAAACACCACGCAGCACATGGGGGTCAGGAGGGGCACAATCACATTTTTGGAGGTGACAAAAAAGGGGTTGGGCCCCAGAAATTGGGGCAAGACCCGTGTTTGGGGGTCACGGGGGAGCGCCACAGCAGCACAAGAGGGCAGAAAAGGGCACAAAAGAAAGAGGGGTGGAGGTCCGGCAGCAGCCCCCAAACAGCAAGCAATTTAGTTTAGAAAAGTGGGCCCAATGGGCCCTTTGGAAAGGGGGCAAAAAAGGGAAAGGGGGCCCCAGAGTGGGGCAAAGAACAGTGGGGGAGGTCATGGCAGCAGCCCCCCAGCAGCAGCATGAGGTCAGACAGTGGCCCAAAAGACACCAAAGTGTAAAGGTTTACGGGGGAGGGAGCCCCAAAGCAGCTGAGGTCGACAGTGGCACAATGACACTTTTTTAGGTCACGGGGAGCAAAACCCCACAGCAGCATGTGATCAGGCGTGTCAAATTTACATTCTGGAGGGGGCAAAAAAAAAAGGGTAGGGGCCCCAGAGTGGGACAATTTACACAGTGGGAGGTCACGGCAGCCGCCACAAAGCCAGCATGAGGTCAGACGTGGCACAATGACAGAGTTTGGAGGTCCCCGGCAAACAGCCACCCGCAGCAGCATTTAGGTCAGAAGTGGCACAATAAAACCCTTTGGTGGGGGCAAAAACTGGGGGTTTGGGGGCCCCAGAGTGGCACAATGCCCGAGGGGTGGAGGGGGACGGCCCGCAGGAAACAAAAAAGATGAGGGCAAAAGAGTGGCACAATGACAAGTGTGGGGGGGTCAAGGCAGCACCACAGCAAACCATGAGGCAGACAGGGGACAATGACAGAGTGGGGGTGGGTGGCAATACCAGTCCCTGGTAAAGATGGTTGGTGGCAGATGGAGATAACTGTAGCAGGTGTTGTGCATCAGGCGGGTGGCGGCATCAGAATAGTGGCTGGGGGCAGGTAGTTTGAACCCAGACTCATTTCTCCCCAGTTTGGGTGAGGCATCATAGCTGATGTAGTCTGACGTCTAAGGCATTGGTGTGTGGAAATCCTGGCCGATCCACGCCTGATTAATCTTGACAAAGGTCGTTCCACATTTCCCGTGGACAAGGGGTTCTTCTTGGGGTAACGATGGCCCCCGCCGCACTGAAACACCCGCTTGATGCCACACTACTGGCCGGCAGGACAGCTTCTCCACTGAAAAATCGGCAAGTTGCGGCCACACATCCAGTTGGCTGCCCAGTAGTCTAGCGGATCTTCTAACTGGGGTGGCAGAGTGCTTTTCCCTGTAGGCCACCACTGTTGGGTTTAGGGTCTGCTCCAGGTCCTGCTGCTGTGCTGCTGGGACTTTCCCTCCTCACTAGGCGGTGAAGGAAGCTGCTCATCAGTGTCTCCAGACTTTTGGTTGCTGACATGATGGAGCTGGTAACGTGCTCCACTCCACCCACTTTCCCCCGCAGCCGCGGCAAGTAGTACGTGAGCGCTGAAAACCCCCCTTCCAACCTGTCTCAGAGAGGGACGATGCCGCACATGTGCATCCAGCGGCCAACTGACTACGGAGGAGAAATTCCCTGATATAATTTGGAAGTTTGTCCTCCCTCTCAAAGCTGTTGAAAAAGGCTCCCATTTTTGGGAACGCGTTAAACGAGGTCCAATAGGGATGGGAGCCAGAAGTCATCCGCTCTGACGGATGCTGACTACTCTACTCGGCTGTCACTAAGCCAGCAAATCGCATGCGCCGGCCATTTGCACAAGTGACTCCGAGGGCTCCCTGCCATCCATCTCCACTTAAACTGCCACGGTGCTTGGGGTCATCTGCCTCATCTTTCTCATCTCCATCTACTCCTCCACTGCTCCTGCTCCTCCTCACTTGTCACCTGGGTATAAAATCCACTAATTTTCACCAGATCAATAGCTTCTGCTCCAATGACCTCCTCCTCCATTCAGTCCACCACGCGGACTCATTGGTGCCGGCAGATGTTAATCAGCCACGTCTCTGTTCCCCCTGCCCAGGTACAGATTTTTCAAGCATCTGTACCAGGACCATGAACAGTGGAATACCGTTATTCAATCCCCGTAGTCCTGGTGACAGACAATAACCGTCGCCACTCGAGATGGCCTCAACAAACGGCAAGGTGTCACGCATGTAGCTGCCACTGTGGCTGACCATCAAAGTTACACAGGGGAGTACTTCTGTCTGCCGTGGATCCATCAAAAAAATCGTTTAATGCCTTTTCCTCTGTTCCATACAGTCCGTCCCAACATGTTCAGCTGAATTCCAACGGTGAAACATCGCATATCAGAGGTGTGTTTTGGGAGGCCCCCCGTTCTGCCGCTGCAACTCGAGAGGGTGTTTCCTGGTCTTTGTACGATGGGAAAAAGTGCATGCAAACTAGTTTCCTTGCCATTTCAGAAAGTCTGAAGATCGTGGAAGAACTTCAGGAACCTTTTCACAACTCAGATTGAACATTTGCGCAAATTGCAGGGCGCATGGACTTATCCCTCCTCAGTGCAGCGCGGACCCCATGTTCCTCCCATTGTCCCGTCATCCCATGTTCCGATTTGCAGGTTGGCGCGGAGAAAGCACACCTCCGATTTCTTGGCTGAGCATGACGCAGAGCATTCCTCCCTGTGTGGAACTTTCGTTCGCCGAGGCAAATCCAGGTGTAGAACTGCGTGACACCACTGTGCCCTACACATGTGTAATGAGGGAGCCGCAAACTTGAGGTGGTGCTGGGATTGTTGTTGGAAGAGAGGAGGCGGACATTGGCACAGGAGCACGCAGTTTGAACAACGTGGAGGAGGAAAAGCGGCGTCTCCATGTTCCAAGTATTGTTGGTGTGCCCAAGGCCGTGAAAGCACATTCACCCATTTGGCCGTAAAGGACATGTATTTGGCCCTCGACCGTAGTTAAGCTCCAGACGTCCGCGCGCCCTTGCTGCCCGTGCACCTTGGTAACCAAACGATAAGCTCAAGGACTAGGACTTGCCCACCTTCTGTTCTAACATATTTATGAAGTGCTGGTTCTCTCCTTTTTGGAAATGAAATTACGGCATGGAACTTCTCCATCTTCGGCTCGGCACAAGCCATTTAGTTCTCTGAACGGTTGCAAGTCCACCATTTGGAAGGGAGCGAACTGCTGTACCAACAACTTGGACAGGAGCACACGGTCAGCTGCTGCACCTATATGGATGGTTGGACGCAACTGTTGTCTCTTTTTGCAATCGCCTCACTGAACGACTGCTGGCGCCATGAGAGGCGAGGAGCAGGAGCATCTTGGACCTTTGGGAGATGATGTCAAGAGAAACAGCTCCTTCTGCAGATGTGGTGGAGCCTTGACTGGCGCAATGGCATGCGTGCCCACTGGCGCTGCTGCTGCTGTTGCAAAGCGGCGGCAGGATGGACACAACATCTGAGACACTACGTTTTCCCTCCCGGATGCCCACCGGATGGTGACGCTGCAATTGTATGACGCAGGCCGTGGTGGCCAACGTTAGCTCCCTGGCCCACCTCCTCACTTTCTGCTTACAGATTCCTACATTACCCATATTTCTCCTCAGTGTCCTTAGCAAAGAACTGCCACACCGCCGGGAGTATGCGGATTTTAACCGCCAAACGCTCCGCACTGAGTAGACTACTGCGCCGCAGGCCTCGCTGAGCCCTCTGTGCCGCTAACTTTCTATGGACCTCTGCGAAGCGGTTTTTACCTGTGGCCGATGGCTCCCGACCTCACACTAGCTGCTCACCCTGTTTGACTCAACTGCCCCCACCCTCTCAACCCACTTGCTGGCTGCGCCGCTGCCTGACAGCAAGCTGCGCCCTTTCTCCTGTGATGATAAAGCCCTTGCCTCCCCCGGGCCCCCAAGTGCGGTCGACACCTCATCTATTTGGTTTCATCATCTGCTGCCCTCTCACCGGTTTTTGGTAGCAGAGGCTGACCCCTACAACATGACCCCCCATCCCATCTCAAACATCTTATTTGCCGCCTCTCCAAGAAGCGGGGGTTTTGGGCCCCCTTTCTCCTCAAATTGTTTTTCCTCGTATATATGGCGTGACCCCGCCCACATATTTGACTTGGCTGGGGAAACCCGGAGGGGAAAAGGGGGGGGGTTTAGGAAGGTGGGGCCCGCTGCCCCGCTCTGGGCCATGCCAACTAAGGGTTGTGTTGACTTCCCCCCGGGGACTCTTGGTGGGGTTTCAGATGTCATCTGGGGGGGAAAGGGGTTTGGTGACCTAGTCAACCAACAAGCCCCCTTGGGTTGTATCAGTACACGGCCCCGTTTGATGCACGGTATTTGGGGGCCTAAACGAGTGACCCCTCCTGCGAGCCCCCCTTGCTGTGCTGGCCCTGGGCCTGGAATGTTTTGCCTCTGCCACTGCAGGTGAAGACCCTGTCTGACTACTGTTTGTTTAAAATGTACAGACACTGTTTGTGAAGATACTGTATATGAAAAAACTGTTTTTTGACGCCAAATAAAACCAGAAACAGCTTGGGAAACCCCTTTTTGGTTATAAATTGCGCCCCACAAATGGGCAGGAAAAATTGATTGTATGTGCCGTTTAAAAACTTGTGATTTTACGAATAAAAAAGCAAAAAAGGGTTTAATTTAAAACCTTCGGTTTGAATTATGTACAGAATTTCTTCTGTGGCGGTGAAAAAAAAAGTTTTTTTACTGAGTAAAACTGAGAACAACGCTTAAAATTAAACCCCCTGATTTAAAATTTGCGAAAAAAATTTGAGCAACCCAAACTACTGCTTTGTAGGTTTACATGGCTTTTTTTCTACCCCACCAAAAGAGATAAAATTGTAATTAACCTTTGCTTGTAAAATTAGGCTACAGGAAAATTGTTTTTTTTTGTCGGTGGGAAATGCGGTTTTTGGGACCCCCTTTCCCAAAACCCAAAAGGCCCTGAAACCCCCAAAAACAACGGTTTTTTTAAAAAAATTTTTTAAAACCCCTTTTTTGGAAAAATGTAAATTGGGGGGCCACCCAAAAAAAAAATTTTTTGGAGGCCAAAAAAACCCCCAAAACTTTTTGCTTTGTGCATGTTACAAGGCGTGTTTTTTACGCTATACTCAAGAGTAAATTGAAATTTAAACCTTGCTTGGAATTATCTACAGTAAAATTTTTATTATTTTGGCGTTGAAAAATGCGGTTTCTTGGAGTCACTACAGCTGAATAAAAGCTTAATTCCCCCCGGGATGTAAATGCGCCAAAGAATTGAGCAGCCAAAAATGAGTGTTTTGTATTTTTAAAAACATTTTTCTTTAAATGAATACAACAGGAACGGCTTAGACCCCCCTTGGATATTCAATGTGCTGTGGCAGTAGGATTTAAATGTTATGGCGCAGTGGCGCCGTGGATTTAGATCAATTACCCAAAAAATTTTAGAAATAGAACGTTAGAGAAGCAGTCTCTGAGAAAAAGCTGAAAAAACGACAAAAATCGCTGTTAAAAATCAGTTCTTCAAAAAATCAGCGCGGAGCACCTCCCTGTCATCAGTGAGAGCGGATGAGCTCCCCGCGGTCGCCCCCCGGATTATATAGGCGGTGAGTCACAGAATCCCCCGGTTTTTCTGATTGGTTCATCTCTGCACATGTCTGCGGCTTGCCTTCTTCCTCCAGAGTGCTTTGCCCATGTAGCGCCATGTGCTGCAGCCTTTTTATCAATCAAAAGCACACTTCGTTCACCGAAGTCCCCAAGTTCGACTTAGTTAAAACCGAATTTTTCCTGAAATTTTCTAAAAAATTTCCCCCTTCGTTAAAAATTCGGCAATCTCTAATTTTTTGCTTTATTGCCAAATTTTTTTTGATCACCTACTAACAAAATACCTATATGAATTGACAAATACATAGCATACAAAACATACTGTAATAAACAAAACATGAAGAAGAAAAATAGTATGCTGAAGTAAAAAGTCAATGTTAATTGAAATGATAAAAAATAAACACATAGGGCCGCATGTATGAAAACTGTCTTGGACTAAGACTTTCCTTGTTGCACACAGCAAACAGTCAAGAGTTCCCCTTTCATTTCATATACTGCTCTGAAAAAAAATGAAAGGGGCTCTCTGATTAGTTGTTATGGGTAGTGTTGAGCGATTATTATCGACAAATTTGAAATCGGCATGGTTTTTTCGATCATGCGATAATTTAGGTTAAAATCTGTGAAATCTTTAAAAAGCGCATTTTCGATTCCTTTTCATTTTGGCGGCCAGCAAATCAGCTTACGTTTTGAGGGGTTGCTGGGTGTGCGACGTATGATGGGTGTTTTGGTTGTGATTGGCTGGAAAAATCACAGGGACCTCGTTTACTTAAAAACAGCCCTTTCCCCTTTTCAGCCTCGTGTGTGTCTGTGTTCAAAAGAGCGGACGTGTGCTCGGTCTCTTAAAAAATCGCTCAGCGAAACGGTTCTTTTTGTTACCGGGAAAAATATGCTTTAAGCTGTGAACATTGAACTTCGGAGATTAGAGATTTGCATTTTTTTGTTCTTAGGCTGAGAATTTTTAAAGGGCATCTCCTGTCAACCGGGGGTGGGGTGGGGGTGGAGGGGGGGGGGGGCTGGGGAGCGAACACAGTGCGGCTGGCGGGCAGGCTTTTGAAGGAGAGGGGAATTGTGCCCCCGACTGTGTTTTGCCCCTGCATTCAATGGGTTTTGATTAAACAGTTTTTGGCCAGTTTTTGGTGAAATTTATTTGTATTTTGTGCAGTGTACTTTTATTAGGATACAGTCTTTTCTAGTAACTACGGGTGTATTTGATGGGTGCAAAACTCAACTTTTATTATTGATATATTTCAATAGGTGATTTTTTTTTCTTTGGGCTGCCCAGTTTTGTTCATGGCCACCTTGCACTTAAATTTGAATACAGCAATTTTGTAGTCACCGCGGGTGTTTGTAGGTGAAAAAAACACGTTTTTTATCGTAAAAATTTTAATTACATGTTTTCCTTTGGCGAGTCCAGCTTTGTTCTAGAGCCACCTTGCATTTAAAATTAAATCAGCAATTTTGTAGTCACGGTGTATTGATGGTGCAAAAACCACGTTTTATTTCCGTCACAATTAATTAGGGTTTTTTTTTCACTTTGGTGAGCCCCAGCTTTGTTCATGAGCCACCTTGACTTAAATTTTAAAAACCAGAATTTTGCTGTCCCCACGGTGTTTGATAGTGAAAAAACCGATTTTATTATCCTTTACAAATTAAAATTACGTGTTTTTCATTTTGGCGCAGCCCAGCTTTGTTCATGAGTCTCTTGCACTAAATTTCAATACAGCAATTTTGTAGCCCCGCAGGTGTATTGTAGGTGCAAAACCACGTTTTATTATCCTTACACAATTTAAATTACGGGTTTTTCACTTTGGGCGTCCCGGGTTTTGTTCATAGGCCCCACTTGCCTTAAATTTCAATACGCTTTTTGTAGTCACCGCAGGTGTATTGATGGGTGCAAAAACCATGTTTGTTATCCAAAATTAGTTTTTAAATATCTGTTTGCACGGGGTGCGGCCTTTTTTTTCCAAATAGCCACGTCGTACGCAATTCTGATAGAAAATTTTTTCTAGCAATGTTCTCGTTTGTCAATCTGAAAAAAAAACCAATTTCATCCGTGTAATTTTCTGAATAGTTTTATTGGGCTTTTTGAATCTCATTTTGGGCGCGGGATAGCGCATTGTATGTATTTTTTTGAAAATAAAATTCCTAGTCCTACAGTTTTTCCCCGGGGGCTGAAGGAAGAAACTTTTTTGTTTTTGTCTTAGGTTTTTCCCCAAACGATTTAAAGTATTTGAAAAGAAAAACATTTCAGTTTTCAATCCTAGTTGGCTGTGGGAAAATTAGAGGGATTTAAGAATGCTGTGTTTGCCGTCTTTTAAAAGAGATTTCCAAAATTTCCCAAACCCTTCTCAAATTTTTTCTTTCTGAACTGGAGCGAAATGCAGGTGGTAAAGGGCAAAAAGGTGGTAGGACATGGAGGAGGATACGGAGACGTGCTTCTTCCAGTGCTGGCGACAACCGCAAACCAGGGAAGTTTGTTGCAGGGCCATCAGGCCTGTCACGCTGGGTCAGGGCCCTGTGAATTCAGTAAAAGAACAGCTCGCCAATTGTTCTTCAGTGGTTTAAGCAACCTGCATCCCAAACAGTTTACCTCCAGTCCTCCCCGTCACCGGCCACAAAATGTGTCATAGCATCCCTCCCAAATGAAGTGAAGGCAGCCCAATGGCAAAACGTGTACCCCCCCACGTGGACAATCCCTTTTCTGAAGACTTCTTTTATGAAAAATGCGATTGGGGGCGAAGGCATGTTAAAAGACAAAAAGGCCAAAGGGATGATTTTTCTGCTTGACGCCCCGTTAAATGTGCCATCGGGGGGGGGAGAAGGAAATCGGTCAATCGGACAAATCCCGGCGGTTGGCAACGCCTTGCGTGCCTTTGCTTGTAGCCCGCAGGGTGGATGAAAAATGTCAGGCGCCAAGTCACCTGTGTTTAGATGAGATGATGACGACATTGGGATCCAAAAGTGGTCTTTTCGGAAATTTTCTTGCGAGGCTTCATAATGGAGAGGGGAAGGCGATGGGGTATTCAATAGGGTCCCGCCTCCAAAAAAAGGGAGAGGGCGGTCGCAGAAAGTCCGATTTAATTCCGCCATTTCCGGCAGCGGAAAAACCCCCCCCCCTTCTTATCGCCGTTTTGAAAAGGTCCCGGACCTCTCAAGCCCGGGCCTTCTTTGGAAGCCTCTGATTACCCCCGCGTTGTATATGCCGCCTTTGCCGTTTAAAAACTCGTAGAGGCAAGAATATTAGGTGTTTAACCTCACCCAAAATGTCTTTCAAATGCAGCGAATGCATGGTTGGAAAAGGAGGCAACACTTGGCCAAAAAAGGGCCACACCCATGCCGGGCCCAACATGTTCCCCTCTATCTCCGCCTCCTCCTCCTCCCCACCAAAAGCGTTCCTTGCTGCCCATGTCTCTCGAGTCATGTAGGGTTTAGCCTCCGCTTCAGCCCTCCCCGTCGCCCGGGTACCACCAGAGACCCATCCTACCCCCTTTCCTTTCCGCCAGTTTGACGACGCATGCCGGGCAGCGGCCCGTCTAGCAGCCAGCCTTCTGTTTCCGGTTTGGGGCAGAAAAACCCTTTTTAACCCAAAACCTCCAAGCCAAAAACCTGAAAAGTGGATTGCCGGCTTTTGGGCCTTGGAATGTTTTCCCTTTCCCTCTGGTGGACACGTGGGTTCCGCCCTCCCTTGCCCCGCCTGTACCCAAATAAAGTGCCAGCAGCTTTCTTTGCAGAAAGCCCCCCTGCCCTGGCCCCGCCATGTGCATGTTTAAATTTCAAACGCATTGTTTGCTTCTGTGTCCGGAAAAGTCCAGGGGCCCCCGGGGACTGGACTAGTAAGCAAGCCAAGGCCCCTTATCTTGTGACAGTCACTGGGCTCGGCGCACGTTTTTAAAAAAGCAGGGATGGTGCGGGTTCTTTCCCCCAAGGTCCCCTGGTGGCATCCGGGCCCAGAGAAAACGGCGTGTTGAATTTATCTGTCTTGGAGACCATCCCACCAAGGTCAGGAGCTGTGGAGGTCTCCGCAAGAGACGAGCACTGGCTGGGTGGACAAAACCTTGTGCGGCAAGGTGGTGTGCGATAACGGGCGAAATTGCTGGGGGCCCCCCTTAAGTCGGTAGGGGTGGGGCACATTCCCTTGCCCGGGACAGTCTGAACCTTGTCGTCCGGGAAAAAAATTTCCCAAAACGTACCCGGGTTTTGGACTCCTGCTGAGGAAGGCTCGGGTCTGAGTTCGCATTCCCCCGTTCGCACCCCGCTTCGTCCCCCTGGCTGATTGCAGCGTCAGCTCGCCCCCTGCAACCGTCTCATTTTGACATGGCAACACGCTGGAATTCCCCCCTCCCCCATGCTCCCGCGATTTTTTTTTTAGCGCGTCAATGCCCAAGCGGGGACAAAGTACAATGGGCCCCGAAAAAGCGGTCGGACCGGGGGGTTGGCCACGAGAGTGGAGGGAGGTGAAAGTCTTCCCCTCCTTGGGCCCGTTTTGAAGAAGCCACCAAAAAAGGGCGAGGGACTGCCCTTGTCGCATGACCATTTTGGGGATCTTAGTTCTGGAACGACGTTGGACACTCTAAACATCAGGTCCCCCCAGCGCGGAGGAGGAGCGGGCACAGACGGTCACGAAGCTTTTCTCCATCGAATCCACAAGGGGCCCACAATTTCACAATTTTATCGGTCTTTTGTGGTTTGGGGGCCAGGGCTAGTGCAAAGGGGCGTCAGTTCAGGGTGTCATCTGAGGCAAGTCAGGGTGTGTTTAAGCTGTGCCCGGGGGAAAAAAGGGGGGAAGGAGGGGAGGGTTTCCTGGCACCGCGTTACTGACGTCCCTGACTTGGAAAGAGATTTGCGTGAATTTTAGGCGGAGGAGGAAGATGAGGAAATCAGTTTTCTAGTGCCCCTGACCCCAAGCTTGGGGGAAAACAAGGCTCCATCTCTCAAGGTGCTTGGATGCTCCATTTCCTCCAACATGTCCCGCTTAAGGGGCCCTCAAATGAACAACAGTTATGGGTGGCCACCCTCCTGGATTCCCCCTTTTTAAAAACCAAACTAGCACTTCTTTCCCCCCACCCAAAAAGAGAGTAAATGCAGGAAATGGAGACCTTGCTGAATACAATGGAGACATCTGTTTCGTTGCTACCGTTCTTCAAATGTCAGGTGGGAACAAGTCGCGACGTGACAGAGTAGAGGCCCGTAGCCGTTTTGGGCAGCAGCAGACAAGGTGGCAGAAGCCTAAAGGGGCCTCTGGGAATCTTTATTTCCACCTCACCAAAGCATGTAAGCAGGGACAAAGAACACAAGGACCTTTAAAATCATGGTAACGGCTATCTGGTCTAACACCCATGTTTTTGGAATGTTCCGGACCCAATTGACTTTGGGTACCAAAAATGGTGAATTGCCCGAGCTCGCTAGCCACGCCATAGAGGTGTTGTCCTGCCCCGCAGCCGCGGGCATATTGAGCGGCCTTCAGCACAGCTGGAGGAGTCTTACAGACAAGCTTTCAGATAATGTGGATCGTTTGACATTCATCAAGATGAATCAGGATGGATCTCTGATGATGTTGTGGCCCCCAAATTTTCGAGGTCACGATTGTTGCCCGGTCTACTTCACATTCCCCTTCAAACAGAAATGGTCCTCTTGAAAACTTTTTTTGAAAATGTCATTTCTTACTGCAAATTTTTTTTCATTTCCCAAAGTTTATTTTCCCCGGTTTTGCTGTGAGGAGGCTGTAAAAAGCACCCGGTTTCTGAAAAAGATATTCCATTTACTCACTTTTCTTTAGAATTTTTGCAAGTCATGGTTTTTGGGGGGCTGGGTGTGAGATACAGCTAAATCATGGTCCTTTGGAACAGAAAAGTGGCTTCTTTGTGGCATTTCTCCCTCACAAAATTTTTTAAAGTGGCTGAGAAGCTTTTTTTTTTTTTGGGTTCATGTTTTTGTGAGGGACACACTATAATTTATGGTCCTTTTGGAATAGAAATGTGGTTCTAAGTGGCTTTTCTCCCTCACAATTTTTAATAGTGGGGAAGTCTTTTTTAAATTTTTTGGGGTCTGTTGTGTTAGACAAACTATAATAATGGTACTTTTTAATAGAAAAAAGTGGCTTTAAGTGGCATTTCTCCCTCACAATTATTTACAGTGGCTGAGAAGTCATTTTTATAATTTTGTGGGTCATGATGCTTTGAAATGCAGCAATACTACAGGTCCTATTGTAAAAATTTTTTGTTTCTAACAGACATTTGTTCTTCCCAATTGTCAAAAGTGGCTCAAGGGTCATGTTTTGAATTTTTTGGGGCATTTTGCTGTGAAATGCAGCTATACTACATATCCTTTTCTAAAAGATGTGGTTTCTAACAGACATTTTGTTACGAATGTGGTAGTGGATCCTCTGGACCACCACAAGCAATGACGTAAGCCACGCCAGGGAACGGAATCTAAGTAGGTCCGGTTTTCACCAGAGCCCGCCTCAAAGCGGGACGGACTTGCTGCGGCGGATTACTACCAGGTCGCTACCCCTGACATGACTTGCTTGCGGTGGCAGCCGAGGTGTTGCGTGGTACAAAATCGTGAAGCAGGCTCGTAGTCGGGGACAGGCAGAAGGTCAGGACAGGCGGCAATGGTTCGTGGTCAAGGGACGGAGGCAGAAGGTACGGTACACAGTAAACGGGACAAGACACTTTTGGAACGCTTCCTCTCCAGGCACAAGGCACTATCGATTCGGCAAAGGTGCTGGGGAAGAGGCAGGGCTTAAATAGGGTCCGTGCCCGGTGAGAGCCAATCACCGGCGCACTGTCCCTGTAAATATCCCGGCAATGCCGCGCACGCGCACTAGAGGGCGCGCATGCAACCGGCCGGCAGAAGGAGCGCGCTCTAGGACGGGACCAGGAGCGTGGACGGGTAAGTGCGCCCCAGACATGCCGGGGTGTCCGCGGCCCGAGCGTCGGGCTGCGGCACCGGCCGCAGCAGGAGGTGCTGCGGCGTTGCGGGTGTGCCTGCGACCCGACACGAGGGTCGCAGGGACACCCGTAACAGTACCCCCCCTTAGGCCTCCCCCTCTTTCTGGCCCGCATAAACTTAGACAAGAGACCCCTATCCAGGATGTTTTCCTCCGGCTCCCACGACCTTTCCTCTGGCCCAAACCCCTTCCAGTCCACCAAAAAAAATCGTCTCCCCCGAACCGTCTTAGTGGCCAAAATCTCTTTGACGGCAAAAATATTGGTGGAATCAGCTACGGGAGACGGGGGAACCACGGACCGAGAGAAGCGGTTATGGGTGACCGGCTTCAGTAGGGAGACATGGAAGGGTTTGGGATGCGCAGGTCGGAGGGGCAGGATTTTTAGGCCATGGATTAATGCGCTTCGGACTTCAAAGGGCCAAAAAAACGGGGACCGCTTGTAGTGGGGTTTTTTTAAAAACGGATATGTTTGGCAGACAGCACCCCTTTTCCCCCGGCAAAAAGGGAAGGGGGGGTTTTTTTTTTTCCCCATAGGGCCGGGCTAAAAGCAGGGTGGGGGTCTCCCCCCAGACAGCGGATAGGTCACGGACCGATGTCCACGCAGGGACATCGGAGGGGGCAGAGGGCAGTGGAAGGGGTGGGCGGGGATGCCGAAAAAGACAAGGGAGAGGGGGAGCCCCAGCGGAATCAGAGCCCAGGGAATTATACGAAAATTCCCCCCAAGGAGGTGGCCAGTCATCTTGTTTGGCAAAAGTAAAGTGGCGGAGAAAAGTACTGGCCTGATTCCCCCTCCCCAAATTCCTTTGGGATTGTGGGGGGTAGCAGAGGAGAAGTCCATTTCCCCACTTGCAGTAGCGGCAGGGGCCCCCGCCAAAATCTCGAGACAAAACGGACTCCCCGGCCCGAGATTGTGAAGGGGAGTCCTTTCAAACAGAAATGTGTTTAAAAAAAAATTGGCGGCCGGGCGAGAAGGAGCCCGGCAAGGGAACAAAATGAGCCTTTTTGGAAAAAAAAGCGGTCAGTGACCACCCAAATGACCGTATTACCTTCAGAGGGCGGTAAGTCAGTTTTGAATCCATGGCAATTGGCCCCAAAGGACGTAGGCACGGAAGGGTTGGAGTAGTCCCGCGGGTTTTTGGGCGAGGTGACTTATTGCGGGCAAAGGTGGGCAGGCCCCCCACAAACTCTTTAATCGTTAACGAGCCCGGCCACCAGAAAACCCGGGAAAATAAAACGAAAAAACCTTGAACCCGGGTGCCCGGCTAGGGGGGAACAGTGCCCCCTTTCAGGACCCTAACCGGAGCGCAGGGCCCCAAATACGTTTCCGGGGGGCCCCCTTGGAGGTTATGGGAGCCAGACATCAGACTTTCCCCGGGGGTAAATATGTTGTGGGGCCGCCTCTTCCCCCCCTAAGATCGGGGCAGGGAAAAGAGCATCCCCCTTGAGGTTTTTGCTGGGGGTCGGAAGGGGAAATTGAATAGTTAAAAGGGGAAAAAGAAAAGAGCCCATTCGCTTGACGAGGATTAGCTTTGTGTGTCTGGAGTTGAGGGGTTTTTTGTGGTAGTAAAAGTTTAAAGGGGAAACGGCCCCCTCAAGGAGGTGGCCCCCATTCTTCAAAGGGGCAATTTTAAATGGCTAAAAATTTCCCCGATCCCCATGGTATAGTTCTTTTGCTGGGGGGGAAAGGCCCTGGAAAAGAACCGCGGCCGAATCTTGACTTGGGCCCCTTTTGGGTGGAGTTGCTCCAGCTCCTATGGGGAAGAGGCGCCCCTTTTCCCAGAAAAAAAAGGGGTTTTTCGGTATCTGGCCGGGTAACACGGTGGGGGCGAATGCTGCCTTCAACGGGGAAAAAGTTCTTGGGGCGGCCCGGAGCCACTTTCGGGGTTGGCTGTTTTTTTAGTAAGGGCCACAATGGGTTTGTACAAGTTAAAAAAGTGGGGGTGGATTGGGGGTTAAGTAATTTGCAAAACCCAGGAAATTTTGTATAGCCGCAGGCCAACAGGGGGGGCCACTGTAGGACGGCAGAAGAGTTTGGTGTGGTCCATCCGGACCCGTATCAGGATTATGTATAAAAGGAACGGGGGGTGGTCGGTGAAATAGGACTTTTGTTTAGCGTATGATGGTTTCGGCAGGGTCTCGGGGAAACGGGCGCAAGTAACGGGTGGGCCCCAGACGGGTGAGAATCCAGGTGTCATAAAAGTAGCCCACTACACAGACATTTAGGGGTCTCTAAAAAATGTCATTGAAAAATTCCTGGAAGACGGCCCTGGAGCGTTGATAAGCCAAGGGAAATTACAGATCTCAAAGTGCCCATACGAGTATTGAAAGGGTCTTCCATCGTCGTTCCCCGGTGGATGAGATTATTCCCCCCCGCAAGCCCAAATTTTGGGAAAAAAGCCCTTTGGGCCCCCCGGAGACGGTCAAAGAGTTTCCGTATTAAAGGCAGAGGGGTACGGTTCTTGATGGTGATCTTATTTAGCCACGGTAGTCGATGCACGGTTTTAGGGATCCTCTTTCTTTCCCCCAAAGAAAAATTTTGGCACCCGGGGAAGTAGATTTTTGGGTGAAACCCCTTTTTGGGTTTTCTTTAATAGGGGGACATCGCCCGAGTTTGGGTACGGAGGGGGTTAACCCTACCCCCGGGGAGGGGGGGGGGGAATTTTGTCCGGGTGCAGGTTATGGGGCAATCCTTGGGCGAAGAGGAGGAAGTGTCTCAGCTCGCTTTTCGTAAAAACGTCTTGGGAAATCCTGATAAAGGTTGCGGTAAAACCCGGTATGGTTGGGAGAGGATTTGGGGTGGGGGCACCCGGCGGGGGCCGAAAAAACAACGAGACTGGCAGTCCGGGCCCCCGCGCAAAATTCACCCGTTTCCAATCAGATAGGGGTTGGCCCTTTGCCAAGGAACCCCAGTAGAACAGCCGGGAAGAAGGGGGGTAAACCAAAAAGTATCCTTTCCCCGTGCGGGGTCCTATTTGTGGACCACTGGTTCAGTCCGGTAGTGGATGAAGTCGTTAATAGTTCACATGACGGAGGAGATGGCCAAGGGTTGGCTAGGCGGACCACCCAGAGCGTATTGGTACCAACGAAGGCATCCATAAAGCTCCCCGCCGATCCGGAATCCGGAAAAGGGCCCAAACGGAACGGGATTCCCGGAATTGGGCGTAACCCGAGCTGGAGCATGAGCCGTGGAGGGGATTACCAACCTGGGACGCCTTCCCACAAATCCTAGGTGCCCCGGGGGTTTCCCGGGGGGTTGCGAAGAAGTGGGCAACCCCCACGGGGGGTTCGGGGCTGCCCCGTAGAGACCAACTTCTCCTCCGCCGTAGGGAAAATTTGCGGGCGGGGGTACTGTCCCCTTTATGGGCTCTTTTAAGGCTGGTGGGAGGGGGACGGGGGGCCTGAAACAGGCGCAAGACGGGGTAGCGATGTGTTTTTGGTGGTTCGCGTTCCTTTTGGAGTCCTCCCGTTCTCCCAGAAAAAGGATGTCATGGGTTTGCCAGTGGTTTAGCTCCTTAATGACGTCGGAGGTCCGGGTGGCGGGGGATCCTTTAAATTTGGCCGGGGGGCCCTTCTTGAAAAGTGGCAAACCAGCATCATTCCACCCAATTTTAGGGCTAAAGGGGCGAAAAATTTCCGGCGTAGTCGCCAACGGAGGGGTTTCCCCGGTAGGTTTAATAAGCGGTTTCAGCAGAGAGGGGTGGGCAGGCTCTCGAAGACTCCGCGGAATCCCGCAGAAAGTCGCCGATCAGCTGTGATAGGACGCCTCGGTCCCAAAGTGGCGTCGCCCAGGCCAGGGTTTCCCGGATGGGGGATGACCCCGAAAAGGCCCCCTTGGACCTTTCGGAGGGGAAATGCCGCCATAAGTTTTTCCCGTGGAACCCCTGGGGATAAAAACCCCTGGGTTTAGGTCCCCCTCCAAAACTTCGTCCATGACAACAATTTTAGGGCCGGGGGGGTGGAAGACCCGCTGCTACTTGAGCCACGGACGCCCTTTTTGTGCTGGGGTGGCCAGGAGTGCTGTATATAGTAGTCAATTGGTTCGATGTTTCGTTGCTGGCGATTGCTTAGTTGCTGGGGCCACGGTGGTAGTGAGGTCGGAGACGTCGGTTTTGGGGACCTTTGGGGGGATCCGGCCCCAATCGAACTGTTACGAATGTGGGAGTGGATCCCCTTGGACCCCACAAGGTGATGTAAGCCACACCAGGAACGGAAATTTTAAATAGGTCCGGGTTTTCACCAGGGCCCGCCGAAAGCGGGATGGACTTGCTTTGGGGATTTACCAGGTCGTCCCCTGAATGACTGCTTGCGGTGGCAAGCCGAGGTGTGCGTGGTACAAAATCTGAAGCAGGTTCGTATGGGGAAGGGAGAAGGGCAGGACAGGCGGGCAATGGTTCGTGGCAAGGGACGGAGGCAGAAAGGGACGGTAACAGTAAAGGGACAAGACACTTTTGGAAGCTTCCTCCAGGCACAAGGCATATCGATTCGGCAAAGGTGCTGGGGAAAGGGGAGGCTTAAATGGGTCCCTCCGGTGGAACCAATCACCCCCGGGGGACTGTTTCCCTTTAAATTTTCCGGAGTGCCACGGCGCGCGCCTAGGGGGGATGCACCCGGGCCCGGGAGCGGAGCGTGCGCTGGACGGCCAGGAGCGTGGCGGTAAGTGCGCCCCCGAATGCGGGGTGGTCCCCGGCCCCCAGGTGGGCTCCCGGGCCCCCGACCGCAGCGGAGATGCTGCGGCGTTGGGGTGTGCCGCGACCCCACAGGGTGCAGGGACACCCTAAACAATTTGTTCTTTTACAATTGTCAAAAAAAGGTCAGGGTATGTTTTTTAATTTTTGGGGGGATTTTGCTGTGAAATGCGCTATCTACAGGTTTATTGTAAAAAAAGTGGTTTTAACAGAATTTGTTCTTCCAAAAGCAAAAAATTGCCAAGGGTGTGTTGCTGTCAAAAACCCGGAATAGATAGGCATGTTAATGGACACATATTGAAAAGACTTGTTTTTGCAAGATCTTTAAAAAAGAGCAATTCCGTAGTGAGACGGACCCCTTTAATAAATAAACAAGAAAGAGAAACAAAGAGGTGGTGGGATTCCATCCCATTTTAAAAATGTGTTTTCTTAGAATTAAACTAAAAAAACTTGCATGTACAAAATAACTGATAAAATATTCCTTGGATTGTACAAGGGAGGTTTCAGGAAGACTTAAACAGATGTAGGTTACCCAGGACTGGTATAGTCAATGTCCAGTTCAACTAAAATGGTGGTTAAAAGACTCCTTTTTCCAACACTTTTTTAATCTGGGGTCATACAGGTTTGAGGGTCATGCTGCGGTACAGGACATATATAGTCAATGTCCAATTCAACTAAAATGGTGGTTGAAAGACTCCTTTTTCCAGCACTTTTTAATCTGTGGGTCAGACAGGTTTAATGGTCATACTGCAGTCCAGGACAGATATAGTCAATGTCCAGTTCAACTAAAATGGTGGTTAAAAGACTCCTTTTTCCGGCAGTTTTTAATCTGGGGTCGACAGGTTTAAGGGTCATGCTGCGTTCCAGGACAGGGATAGTCAATGTCCAGTTCAACTAAAATGGTGTTAAAAAGACTCCTTTTTCCGGCACTTTTTAATTTGTGGGTCATGCAGGTTTGGGGCTTATGCTGTGGCCCAGGACAGGCATAGTGAATGTCCAGTTCAACTAAAATGGTGTTAAAAAGACTCCTTTTTCCGGCACTTTTTAATTTGTGGGTCATACAGGTTTAAGGGTCATGCTGCATTCCAGGACAGGGATATTTAATGTCCAGTTCAAGTAAAATGATGGTTCAAATCATACTTCCTACTGGCACTTTTTAATCTGTGGGTCATGCAGGTTTAAGGGTCATGCTGTGGTACAAGACAGGGATAGTGAATGGTCTGTGACTTTTTTTTTCTGTGGCTTTTATAACCTAAGTGTGTTGCCTTAGATGTAGCATGTATCCAGTTGACTGTTGTGGATGTTATTCCAGCTTCTCCAGCCCTGTTTGGGTGTAAGAATGAAGGTGTTGTTCCTCTCCCATAGACTTTAATGGTCATCGGCGATAATCTATTATCGACTATTGGAAATCGTCTTGATAATTGCCGATATCGACTATCGACCCGATGACAATAGTCAATGTAATCGCTCATCACTAGTTATGGGTAAAAAAGAAAGTCTTTGACCAAGACAGTTTTCATACATGTCCCCCACAGAGTATATATGAATATCAAGACAATACAGCCTCAATAGAGGGACCATATACTGACAATCCCAAGTAGTTAACAGGTGAAATACCCCAATTAATATGGTGATGACTAGGAATAAATCAAATAAAACATGAATATAGAGTAATTAAATACTTAACCTGAGAAATAAAACACCTTGTAACCAAACAACAGGGATGCAGAATGTGGACATGAAACCCAACACGTTTCGCTTTCGCTTGATCATGGGGATGTTTCATTGCTCAAGTTATGTATTTACTTACTCTATATTTATGCTGTATTTGATTATTTCCTAGTCACCACTATACTTAATTGGAAAATTTCACCAATACCTGTTAACTATTGGGATTGTCAGTATTTGGTTCCTCTGGTAGTGTTGTATTGTCTTGATATTCATGTGTAGTAATGCTATTTGTTTATTTTTTTTATTTAAATAAAGATTGGATTTTTACTTCAGCATACTATTTTTCCTTTTAGTGTTTTTTTTTCACCTACCACCTGTTTGAACTCATTAATGTGTAAAAAAACAACTGTCTACACACTCAATCAATCACACTCCAACCTCTCCAGCAGTGCCAAGACCAAAGATCTGTCTAAGGACACTAGGGACAAAATTGAAGACCTGCAAAAGGTGGGATGGCAAAGGGGACAAGGGGTAAGTTTGGTGAGACGAAAAAAACTGTTGGGGGTTTGGGGGCTCCACGCCTTGTGGAGAAAGGGGTGGTTTGGAAAAAGGGTAAAGAATCCCCGGGGACTAATGGGAAAGCTAAAATTCTGAAAGAGCTGGGACAACATCCAAAATTACCATTAGAACACACAACCTACTTTTGGGTTTAAAAATCCTGCGGGGCATCAAAGTCTCCCCTGTCACCACAATATACAGGGCTTTTTTTTAATTTCTCAAGACCCTTTATTATAAAAGGGAGGCATAAAGGTCATGGGTCAGATGAGACCATGGGGGGAAAATAGAACATTTTGTACCCAAGAAACCCCGCCATTTTTAGAAAAAAAAAAGAAGGAGATTTCAACCCAAAACACTGTCCCAACTGTGAAATGTGGGGGTGGAAACAGCATACTTTGGGGGTCTTTTCTGCAAAGGTACGGGGAAAACTGCACAATATTGAAGAAAAAAGGTTTGGGGCCAGTACGTAGTTTTGGCCAAAAACCTCCTTCCCTTAAAGGGTTTTATGAGTCTTCCAGCGGACAATGACCTAAAACACACAGCCGGGGCAACTAAGGTGTGGCTTTGTAAAAAGCATTTCAAGGTCTTGGAGTGGCTTAGCCAGTACCTAGACCTGAACCCAGTTGAAAATCTTTGGAGGAAGCTGAAACTCAATGTAGCCCAGCAACAGCCCTGAAACCTTAAGAAGATCTGAATGGAGGAGTGGGTAAAAATCCCAGGTGCATTGTGTGCAAACCTGGTTAATAACTACAGAAAATGTCTAACCTCTGTAAATACAAACAAAGGTTTCTGTACCAAATAATCAGTTACGTTTTTCTATTGTATCAAATTAATAAACAAGGTCATATCTTAAATTATTAAAGTCTCCAGTAGTGTTGCACTACAGATTATGGTCAATGTAAATTCAATCAGTTCTAGATCCCCATTCTGCAATCCAAAGCGGGTGGCAGTTAATTTCTATGGCTTCACAAAAAGAAAACTCAAATCAAAGGAATCAATTTAAGGAGTAGCTGAACTCCAAACACCTTTTATCTTTTTGTGAAGCCATGGAAATGAACTGCCTCCTGCTTTGGATTGCAGGATGGGGAGCTAGAACTGCTCAGATTTACATTAACCATAATCTATACTGCAACACTACTGGAGACATTAATAATTTAAGAGATTACCTTGTTTATTAATTTCCATTCATTTCAGCTCTGGTAAAGAACAGACATTATTATGTCCAAGACAACTTACGACGACAGGTATCCAATATAGCTACCCTCACGAAACATTTTATAAATAAGAAATAAATGCCTACAACATTTAACTAAAAAACTAAACATACTGGGGGAGATTTATTTATTTAAAAAACCACAAAAAATTAAGCTAGGTTTTTTCAGCTAAATTTGATCAAAAAAAAGACATAGTGCCAGCCCCGAAAAAGTATATATTAAATGTACACAAAAGAGGGTACAGCTTAGAAAAAAAGGCTTATAGAAAAGGGTCTTAGAAAAATTGCATGAAAATTTTGGTTGTTTTTAGCGCTAAATTTATCAAAACAAGGGAAAGTATTTAAATTGTTTTAAAGGGGTTCCAGATTTTTCATGTGATATTTTTCTGCCTCTTTGGTCTGATTTTAAGTTTAAGAAATCATTAATAAATCCACCTTATTATCTTTCGTACCTAAATCTAAATAATACAACTAAAATGAAATACATAGCACATTCCCTTTAATCTGTCAAGCAATTAGACACCTTGTCCTAACCTTTTGTTTTTAAAGTTAAAATAAAAAAATTTTAAAAGATGCCCCGCTTCCTTCAAATAGAAAGACCAAGGGGGATGTATGTACGGGGGGTGCACCATTCTGGGGGTCCTTTTTGCTCAAAAAATGCCCCATTGTGCCTCAAAAGTTGGCAAGTCACTCTAAAAATGGGGGCATTTAAAACTGCCCGAGCACTTTGTAATGCGGCTGATATTGGGGGGTGTTCTGGAAGTGTGTTGCACTACAACCGTAGTATTCTACACATTTATGACTTTAGTACAGCAAAACCAGACGTCTTTTGCAAAAGGGCAAATTTTAAAAAAGGTTTACCTGACCTTAAGGGCCCTGTTCACAGGTTATTCCCCCACGGGTTTGTGCGCCGATTGAGCGCCAAATCCCCCCGTGAATAAGGGGGGGGGCCGGAGCGCGGGGGGGGCGCCGCTCCCCGCCCCATAGCAATGCATTTTTTACCCGGGGCCCCCCGTAAATAAATTGCAGTCACTTTTTTTTCCCCCCGCGGGGGCCCCCAGCGGGGGGCGGGGCGGGATTCCCCTGTTCTCAATGAGAGCAGTGGATTTCCCCTATTTTTCTCCCCCCGGGATTGGCGCCATACTGAACCAAAACCGGGGCGCATACGCCCAATACGCGGCAGAATAAGCCGTGTGAAAAACGAGGCCTAATTGTCACTTTGTAGCTAGAAAGTACTAAATCTTTGACCCGCAGTAAAACAGGTTCATAGATTCAGGCGCATTCTAAGCTACTAATGCACACAATAAAATTGGTTCCTGGGTGCCATAAAACATACATCTCAAGTGCTGCACTTATGGAAAGGCCCTGGGAGTTATTTGTGCACTTATAGAACATTTAAAATTTGGGGGCCCGGGGGCTCACAATTTTTCTTAACCCCAAAATTTAACATATATGTCACAAAAAAGTTTTAAAGATTCCCTTAGATGGCTATTTGAAAAAAAAAAATGTGAACTTGAAAAAACTTCAAATATGTTAAATTTTATGCACTGTAAAACAAGAACTAAATGGATAATTTATTTTACTGCTGGAAAGACATCTTTCTGCTCCATAAATTTAGAATTTTTTAATCAGAGAATTTACCTTCTTGTGTACAATTTTTATATAAAATTTGTTTCATGCAAATAAAAATTTAAATTATGTGTTTCCAGTTGAGCATATTTTTCCAAAGTGTATGTAATTTTTCCAAACTCTACTGATAGCTGAATTAATGGCAGGGCACACCAGATTGCATTCTGAATAAACATCCGGATGGTAAAGTCACAGCGTGTAATTTTTATTGAGACATTAAGATGGATCTTATCTTAGCTGCACATTACCTGCACTTTCAAAATGATCAAAATGACCTTTGAAATGATAAAATAAAACATATGAAAACAATATTAGTTATGTTAAGAATTGTAATAACTTTTAATAACTTATTGTGTATCACAATAATAATATTAAAAGGTTTATAGTAAACTGCATTTTTGCATTTACTGATGGTGAAAATGTTATCAGAACACTAGAATATAGTAGCATAGATACCTTTAAGGTTGTGTGGTATTTGAAAAAGGTTAACATTTAACATTAAATTTTCTGAGTATTTAAAGAACTGTGCAGTTGGTAGTACTGATAATTAAAAAAAGCTATTTCACAAACTATTTCACAAGACCTCATTGATCACTGCCACATGGAAGACAACATTGCATATTGCTAATTATTATATCCAAATAACATTAACCCCTTCCTGACATTGGATGTACCTGTACGTCTTAGCAGGAAGTGACTGCACGCAAATTGACATACAGATACGTTCTGGACATTGTGTGGGATCACAAGTGGGGTCCGCATAATCACAGCATGGGACTGACTGTATATTACGATTAACCCCTTAGTGATCGCGGCATCTAAGGGTAAGAAAGAGGGACAGAGCCCCCTCTGTCTCCATCGTCATTGATGCAATGCAATTGTGGCTGCCAATGGCTTCCCTAGCAGGACAGAAGCATAATAAAGGTTTCCGGGCTTCTTGTGATGTCACTATGCCCGACCATGCCCTGTGGGCATGGCTGAGCATAGTAATTGACATTTTCCATGGAGAGAGCTGCCATGCTCTCCATTGTAACAGTGATCTAAAGATCACTGATACAAGTCGCCTATAGGGACAAGTCAAAGAAAAGGGAAAATGTACAAAAAAAGTAAAAAAAAACCACACAAACACATATAAAACATACTATAAAAAAAGAAGCGACAGAATTGTGATTTTCGTTCATCCCGCAGCACATCAAATGGAATAAAAAGTGATCAAAAAGTCATATGTATTCTAAAGCGGCACCACTGAGAACATCAGTTTAGCCTACTAAAAAAAGCCCTTACACAGCTCTGTATACAGAAAAATTAAAATGTTATGGCCATCAGAAGATAGCAGTGCATAAATATTGTTTTAGACAATAAAAACACTAGATTTAAGAAAAAAAAAATGCTTCAACATAAAAAAAGCTTTGTTAATTGGGTGTTGCCGTAATCATATCGACCCTCAGAGTACAACTAACTTGCCATGTATACTGCACAGTGAGCACCTTTTGAAAAATAAAAACACCTACTAGGATTGAAATTAGAGATGGGCGAATTGATTCTAACGAAGTGGAATTCGTTTCGAATTTCAGGAAAACTTCGGTTTGGAACGAAGTCAAACTTTGGGGTACTTCGCGTGAACGAAGTGTGCATTTGATTGACAAAATGGCTGCGAGCACATGGCATTACTTGGGGCAATGAACTCTGGGAGGAAGAAGAGCATAGCTTACATGACATGTGCAGAGATGAAGCCAATCAGAGACCGGCGGGATTCTGTGACGTCACCGCACTATATAAGTCCAGGCGCGACGCTGGGAGCTCACACTCCTCTCACTGTACTGAGAAGGGAAGGTGCTGCCGCAGCTGCTTATGGTAGCTGATACTAGAGAACTAATTTTTATACAGCGATTTTTGGGGGGGTGTCACAGCTTGTCTCAGAAACTGCTTCTCTTAATGTTCTATTTCTGATTTTGTGGGGTATTGGATCTGAAGTCCAGTGTGCGTCCAGTGCAGCTGCATATACATTTTAATGCTATCTGCTCACAGCACATTGAATATCCAAGGGTGATCTAAGCCAGTTCCTGTTGTGTTCATTTAAAGAAACAGCGTTTTTACAATACAAATACCACTTCACTTTTGGCTGCTCAATTCTTTTGCGCAATTTACATCCAGGGGTTAATTAAGCGTGTTCTGCTGCTGTGGTGACTAAAAGAAACCGTCTTTTTCACCGCAAAAAAGAAATTTTTCCTGTAGCCTAATTCACAAGCGAAGGTTAATTACAAGTTTTTCTCTTGTTGGGTAGCGTAAAATACATGCCATAGTAACACGCTACAAAGCTGGTAGTTTTTGGCTGCTCAATTCTTTTGCGTAATTTACATCCAGGGGTTAATTAAGCGTTGTTCTGCTCGTGGGGTGACTAAAAGCAACCGTCTTGTTCACCGGCAAAAAAGACATTTTTCCTGTAGCATAATTCACAAGCGAAGGTTAATTACAAGTTTTTCTGTTGTTGTGAAGCGAAAAATACATGCCATTGTAACAAGCTACAAAGCTGGTAGTTTTTGGCCGCTCAATTCTTTTGCGCAATTTACATCCAGGGGTTAATTAAGCGTTGTTCTGCTGTTGTGGTGACTAAAATAAACCGTATTTTTCACCGCAAAAAATAAATTTTTCCTGTAGCATAATTCACAACCGAAGGTCAATTACAAGTTTTTCTCTTGCTGTGTACCGTAAAATACACACCATTGTAACACGCTACAAAGCTGGTAGTTTTTGGCTGCTCAATTCTTTTGCGCAATTTACATCCAGGGGTTAATTAAGCGTTGTTCTGCTGTTGTGGTGACTAAAAGAAACCGTCTTTTTCACCGGCAAAAAATACATTTTTCCTGTAGCATAATTCACAAGCGAAGGTTAATTACAAGTTTTTCTCTTGTTGTGTAGCGTAAAATACACGCCATTTTAACACGCTACAAAGCTGGTAGTTTTTGGTTTCTCAATTCTTTGCGCAATTTACATCCAGGGGTTAATTAAACGTTGTTCTGCTGCTGTGGTGACTAAAAGAAGCCGTCTTTTTCACCGGCAAAACATACATTTTTCCTGTAGCATAATTCACAGGCGAAGGTTAATTACAAGTTTTTCTCTTGTTGTGTATCGTAAAATACACACCATTGTAACACGCTACAAAGCTGGTAGTTTTTGGCTGCTCAATTTACATCCAAGGGTTAACTAAGTATTTTTCTGCAGTTGTACTTAGTAAAAGAAGCATTGTTTTTCAAAGCCACAGAAGAAATTCTGTAGCATAATTCATATCCGAAGGTTAATTAAGCCTGTTTGTGCTTTTATATTCAGTAAAATACACAGAGTTTTTAAACGGCACATACAAGTCAATTTTTCCTGCCCATTTGTGGAGCGCAATTTATATCCAAGGCTTACCCAAGCTTCTTAGTGGGTTCATTTGGAGTCAAATATAGGGTGTGTATTTATCATATACAGATATCTTTATCAAACAGTGTCTGTACATTTTAGAACAAACAGTATGTCAGACAGAGAGGTGTCAGGCTCTGCACCTGCGAGTGGCAGTGGCACAAACATTCCTGTAGCAGGCCCAGGTCGCAGCACAGCAAGGGGACGTCGCAGCAGGGGTCACTCGGTGAGGCCACAACTGCCGCTGTCATCTAGAGGCCGTGTACTGACTAGCAACCCAATGGTTCTTGATTGGTTGACTAGGTCATCCACTTCTTCCCAGATGACATCTGACAACCCCAGCTAAGAGTCGGTGGGATCGTCAGACACAACCCTTAGTTGGCATGGCCCGGGAGCGGGTCAGCGGCCCTCACCTGTCCTCAACCCGCCTCTGTCCCAACCAGTTCCCTCAGCCAGAGATCTACTATGTGGTCTGGGCTCAGCGCCACAATAAAGCGAGGATGAACAATTTGAGGAGGGCAGTCAGCAGCTACTTGGCAGCGAAGAAATGGGGCCAATATCCCCAATATCCGTCAAAGCATAGATGTGGAGAATGGCATGGGAGGTCATGTTGTGAGGGGTGAGCCTCTGCATACCAAGACTGGTGATGAGGACAGCAGTGACGGTGAAACACAAATAGATGATGATGTAGCCGGCCGCACATGGGAGCCGGGTGAAGCAAGGGCTTCATCATCGTCAGGAGAAGAGGGCGTCAGCTTGCGCGTCAGGCAGCGGCGCAGCCAGCAAGTGGGTTGTGTGGCCGTGAGTCAGCAGGGAAGCAGCAGTGTGAGGTCGGGAGCAATGCGGCCACGGGGTAGAAAACCCGCTTCGCAGGTCCAAGAAAGTAGCGGCACAGGAGCTCAGCGAAGCAGCGACGGTAGTAGTCACTCAGTGCGGAGCGTTGGCGGTAAAATCCGCTACTCGGCGGTGTGGCAGTTCTTTGCTAAGACACCGGAGGAGCCGAATATGGGTATATGTAGAATCTGTGGACAGAAAGTGAAGCGTGGCCAGGGAGCTAATGTTGGCACCACGGCCCTGCAGCAACACCATCCGGTGGCCTGGGAGAAACCTGGCTCAAATGTGGTGGTCCATCCTGCCGCCGCAGCAGCAGCAGCGGCCAGTGGCACGCATGCCATTGCAGCCAGTCAAGGCTCCACCACCTCTACAGAAGGGAGCTGTTTCTTTTTGCTATCATCTCCGGGTCCAGATGCTCCTCGCTACTCATGGCGCCATCATTCGTTCATCTATTAGACTTCAAAGATACAAAATTATTCGTCCAAACATCCTAATTTGCAGAAGCTGACCGTGCTCCTGTTCAAGTTTTTGGTACTGCAGTCCCTCCATTCCCAAATGGTGGACTCTGCACCATTCAGAGAACTAATGGCTTGTGCCGAGCCGAGATGGAGAGTCCCAAGCCGTGATTTCTTTTCCAAAAAGGCAGTACTAGTACTTCATAATTATGTAGAACAGAAAGTGGGCCAGTCCTTGAGCTTATCGGTTTGTTCCAAGGTGCACGGCAGCACGGACGTCTGGAGCTGTAACTACGGTCAGGGCCAGTACATGTCCTTTACGGCCCACTGGGTGAATGTGCTCCCTGCCCAGGCACACCAACAACTTGGACAGGAGACGCCGCTTTCTCCTCCACGTTGTCAAACTGCAGCTCCTGCGCCAATGTCCGCCTCCTCCTTCTCCTCCACCACCACCACCATCTCAGCCTCCACAAGTACTGCTCCATCATACCACATGTGTAGGGCACAGCGATGTCACGCAGTTCTACACCTGGCTTGCCTCGGAGAACGAAGTCACACAGTGGAGGAACTGCTCCGCATCATGCAGCAAGAAATCGATGTGTGGCTTTCTCCGCGCCAACTGCAAATCGGAACCATGGTGACGGACAATGGGAGTAACATGGTCCATGCGCACGCATGTGTTCAATCTGGTTGTGAAAAGGTTCCTGAAGTCTTCCACCGATCTTCAGAAGATTCTGAAAATGGCCAGGAAACTGTGCATGCACTTCATCCATTCCTACAAGGCCGGGAACACCATCCTCGATTTGCAGCGGCAGAACGGCCTCCTGAACACACTCTGATATGCGATGTTTCCACCCATTGGAATTCCAGCCTGCACATGTTGGACCAACTGTATGAACAGAGAAAGGCCATTAACAATTTTTTGATGATACAGGCGGATAGGAGTACTCCCCTGTGTAACTTTGATTCGGCCCCTCCTTTTGTTGAGGCCCATTCGGGAAGGCCACTTTTTTTGTCAGTCGCCGGGACTAACGGATGATAACGTCTTTCCATCTTCGGGGTCCTGGAACAGTGCGAAAAATCTGTCTGGGCAGGGACTGGAACGTGGCGACTACATCTCGCGGCCACATAGCCCGGGTGGGGACGAAAGGGGAAAAGGGAGGAGGACTTTGGATCAGAACATTGTCTGGTGAAAATGAGTGGATTTTCTCCCAAGGTGACAAGAGAGAAAAGGGGGGGCCAACACCGGAGGGGGTAGATGGAGATGAGGAAGCGAGGCAGAGACCCACAGCCCCGTGGCAGTATACATGGAGATGGGGGCGGGGAGTCCCCGATCACTTGTGCAGAGGCCCCCCGCAGCAGCTGATTGCCTGGCTAGTGACACCCGAATATCACCATGGCAAGGGATGAATTCTGGCTCTCCACCTATTGACCCTCGCTACCGGCCAAAATGGAGCCTTTTTCCAGCTGCGGAGGGAGGACAAAACCAAAACTATAGGGAATCCTTTAGTCTTTGGCCGCTGCCTATGTGCGGCATCGCCCCCCTCTCACAAGGTCTGACCGGGGGGTTCTTCAGCGCTCACGTATACGCGGGTGCTGGGGGGAAGGTGGGGGGGGGGTAGGGCATACCAGCCCATCACATAACCAAGTCTGGAGTCACTGATACGTTTCCTTTACCCCCTAGTGGGGGGCGTCACCAGCACACACAGACCGGGCAGTCCAAAACCAAACGGTGGGGCCTACGGAAGCACTCTGCCACCCCTTTTAGAAATCCCTGGACTAGGGGGAGCCAAATGGATGTGTGGCCGCAACTTGCTGGGAGGAAAGGGAAGCTGTCCTGCCCCCATATGTGGCATCAGAGAGGGTTTCAGGCGGGGGGGGGGGGGGGGGGCATCGTTTCCCCAAAAAAAAACCCCGCTTCCCCCGGGGGAAAAATGTGGAACCCTAAACCTTTGTCGAGTGAATCGGGGCGTGGGGCCAAATTTTCCACACCCCAATGCCTTAGTGTCAGACTACTTCAGCCATGACGCCTCACCCAAACGTGAGAAATGGTTGGGGTTCAAACACCTGCCCCACCCCAAAATTCGATGCCGCCCCCCCTGATCCAAACACATTTTACAATTTCCCAAACTCCCCCCAACCATCTTAAACAGGACGGTATTGCCACCCACCTCACACTCTGTCTTGTGCCACCATGACCTCATGATGGGGCTGCTGTTGCGTGCCATGACATCCACATTTGGTCTTTGGGGCCCCTGTGGTCTACTCCTTTTGCCACCTCCAGTTTTTCTTTGACCCACTGTCTGACCTCATGTTGTGGGGCTGCCCGTGACCTCCACACTGTTCTTTGTCCCACTCGGGGCCAAAACTCCGTTTTTGCCCCCCTCCAGAATGTCATTGTCCCACTCCCTGACCTCATGCTGCTGCTCCCGGTCCCCCCACTGTGTCATTGTGCCACTGTGCCTCATGCTGCTCCCCCCCCCTTTTGAGGACCCCACACTGTTTTTGTGCCACCTGTGGCCTACTCCTTTTTTTTTTGCCCACCCCCCCCAAGAATTCATTGTGCCACTCCCGCCTCTGCTCGCGCCGTGACCTCCACATGTGTCTTGTGCCACTCTGGGGTCTCTCCTGTTTTTGCCACATCCAAATGTTTTGTGCCACTCCCTGAACCTCTCTTTTTCTCCGTGCCCTCCATACTTGTCTTGTGCCATGTTTGACCTCATCTTGCTCCCCCTGACCTCCCACTGTGTCATTGTCCACTCTGGGGCCTACTCCTTTTTTTTTCCACCTCCAGAAAGGCAGTGCCACTGCCTGACCCATGTGCCTGCCGTCCCCTCCAATTGTTCTTTGTGCCACGTCTGACCTCTGCGCTGCTGCTGACTTCCCATGGTCTTTGTCCCACTCTGGGCCTACTCCTGTTTTTTTTCCACCTCCAGAATTTCATTGGGGCCACTCCTACCTCAGCTCTTCTGCCGTTATATTTTTTTTGTCATTGTGCCTTTTCTGATACTGGTTTGCCCACCCCCCCTGTGTCATTGTCCCATCTGTCCCTACTCCTGTTTTTGCCACCTCCAAATTCTTTGTGCCATCCCTTTGACCTCATGTTTGCTGCCGCCTTTAAACCTCCACACTGTTTTTCTTTGTGTTACTCTGTTTTCCCTACCCCTTTTTTTTTGCCCCCTTTCCGAAATTTCATTGGGGCCCCTGTCTGACCCCCATGCGTTTTGCTTTTGGTGCTCCCGTAACCTCCACACTGGTCATTTTTGCCACTCGGGTGGCCTACTCCTTTTTTTGGGACACCTCCAGAATTTTCATTGGGGCCATTTCCGACCTCAAGTTTGCTTCTCCCCGGCCCCCCCTTACTGTTTCCTTGGGGCCCCTGTCTGACCTCATGCTGCTGCTGCCCGGGACCCCCACTAGTGCCCATTGTGCCCCCTCTGGGGCCTTTACTCTTTTTTTTTTTGCCCCCTCCAGATTGTCTTTGGGCCCAATCCTGACCTCTTCTGCTGTGCCGTACCTCCCACTGTGTCTTTGTGCCACTTTGTGCCTACTCCTGTTTTTGCCCCTTTCCAGAATTTTTTTTGTCCACTGTCTGACCTCATGCTGCTGCTGGGGCTGTCCGGGTAACCCCCAACTGGTTTTCTTTGGGTGTAAACCCCGTGGCCTATTTCCTTTTTTTGGCCACCCCCAAAGAATTCATTGTGCCACTGCCTGCCCTCATGCTGCTTCTGCCGTGCCCTCCATACTGTGTCTTTGGGCCACGGGTTAAAACCTCATGCTGCTGCCCCTGACTCCTCACTGTGTCATTGCCCCCACTCTGGGGGCCTATTTCCCTGTTTTTTACCACCTCCAGAATGTAAATTGTGCCACTGCCTGCCCTAAATCCCTGCTTCTGCCGTGCCCTCCATACTGTGTCATTTTCCCACTGTTGCCTCATGCTGCTGCTGCCCTGACCCCCCTCCCCCGTGTCTTTTGGGGGCCACTCTGTGGCCTACCCCCTTTTTTTGCCCCCCCCAGAATGTCATTGTCCCCTTTGCCTGACCTCATGCTGCTGCTCCCGGGGCCCCATACGTGCCCTTTGTGCCCCCTGTTGCCCTCTTTTGTGTTTGCTGACGTGACTTCCAAAACTGTTCTTTTGCCCCCACCTTGGCCTACTCCTTTTTTTTAACCCCCTCCAGAATTTCTTTGTGCCACTGTGACCTCATGCTGTTTTGCCCCCAAAAGTTACCCTTTTCCCCCTCCCCCCCCCCACTGTGTCATTGTGACTCTGGGGCCTTTCCGGCCCCTTAATTTTTTAGCCACCTTTCCCGGAAATTTTAAATTTGTGGCCAACTTTTTGGGAAAATTTTTTCCATGCTGCTCGCGGGGGGCTGCTGCCGTAACCTCCACACTGTGTCATTGTGCCACTCTGTGGCCTACTCCTGTTTTTGACACCTCCAGAATGTCATTGTGCCACTACCTGACCTCATGCTGCTTCTGCCGTGCCCTCCATACTGTGTCATTGTGCCCCTGTCTGACCTCATGCTGCTGCTGCCCTGACCTCCTCACTGTGTCATTGTGCCACTCTGTGGCCTACTCCTGTTTTTGCCACCTCCAGATTGTCATTGTGCCACTGCCTGACCTCATTCTGCTGCTGCCGTGACCTCCACACTGTGTCATTGTGCCACTCTGTGACCTACTCCTGTTTTTGCCACCTCCAGAATGTTATTGTGCCACTGTCTGACCTCATGCTGCTGCTGTGGCTGCTGCCGTAACCTCCACACTGTGTCATTGTGTCACTCTGTGGCCTAATCCTGTTTTTGCCACCTCCAGAATGTCATTGTGCCACTCTCTGACCTCATGCTGCTGCCGACGTCACCTCCACACTCTGTCACTTATGTTGCCACCTGAGCTCTCAGCTTGTTTTTTTCCAGCCTTTGCTGGCATGACTTTATCAGGCTACATTCTCGCTTGAGTTTTTTGGTCAGTTTTGCCCTCTTAAGTGCCCAGGGAATTTTCTAGTGAAGCGATTCTACGACCGGCGGCAGTCATCTGCGTGTCATACTAAAACACAACATTGTATGAATACCAAACCAAGCTCCCTCTGAAAATTTAAGCATGGCACAACGTTCTACAGCACCCTGCAGGCTCTGTGCAGCCTGGAAATAACTGTTTTTTGACGCAATTCGTCCCAAAGTAATTCGGACCGAATTTATTTTTGTCGGGAAATTCGGTGTAGTGACCGAACCAAATTTTTCAGAAATTGGCCCATCTCTAATTGCAATATTTTCTGCACCCTGGCTTGCAAAAACAGATTTAAAAGTGATTAAAAAGCCTTGTCCCTCTCAAAAGATACATATAAAAACGTCAACTTATTCCACAAAAATCAAGCCCATACACAGTTCTGTGCACAGAAAAGTAAAACAAAAGTTTTGTCTCTCAGACTGTGCTGATGCAAAACATGTATTCTTTTTGAATAAAAGTGTTTTCAATATGTAAAAGCAGTCAATAAAAATTGGGTATCACTGTAATGGCATCAAACTGCTGAGTAAAGATGGCATGCCATTTATACCACATGGTAACCGCTGTAAAAAATAAAATGAAAAACACTAACAGGATTGCTGTATTTTGTTCAAAATATCTCACAAAAAAAATTGATTAAAATGTCACATGAATCTTTTAATGGGACTAGTGTTGAGCAAACAGTAAAAAGTTCTAGTTCGATCTAAATTTTTTGAATTCGATTCGAATTTCTATTTGAACTCGAACTTCGATCCCCATTAAAGTCTATAGGAGAAGATGTCCTGGTTAATTTTTATACCTACTGTGTACAAGTGAGGAGAAGCTATAATTATCATCCATAACAGTAAACTGGATAATTGGAAAAACTTAATGAAGAAAAGCAGCTGCTACGGGGCCCTGCATTCTGAGGGGGCCAAAAGCCCCTTTGACACATAGGAGATTTGTAAAATGTGTTTTATACAATTACTGAACCCCCAAAACTGCAAAAACTGAACTTTTGGGCACTGAGTATGATTTAGCAAATCCATTCACTCTGTATTATATATAACCATGTATATGAGAGTTAGGCATTATGGGAGAATGTAAATGTCGCCAAATAACAGCTTCTGGGTATGGGAAAGATGCAGCCAGCAATACCTAGCTCTCTAACTATTGATGTCTAGTGAGAGGAAAAGAGCAGTCTGTACAGTACAAAGAGTGAGCTGAAAATGGCATTCACACAGGATTACAGTGAAATATATATAACATGGTCATGTGATTTTAGCAGCCAATGCGCCTAAGTTCCGTAATACGCCTAACACTTAGGCAAGGTGCGTTGAACTTTATACACCATTGTGAACGCACAAAATCCACTTTCATACATCAGGCACATTATACACTGAAAATGAGACTCAATTATTCACTTTGACGAGCCTTCCTTCAAACACGTCACCCTAAATGGTACCAATAAAAATGTCAACTCACCCAGCAAAAAAACAATCCCTTAATCACCTCAATATACAGAAAAACAAAAAAGTTATGCCTATCAGACTATGATGACATAAAAATGCAATTTTTTATAAACACTTTTCTTTTGTGTAAAAATAATTAACGATTAAAAAATGTATATCACTGTACCGACCCACACAGTAAAGTTATCCTGTCATATATACCACACAGCAAACGATGAAAAAAATGAAGCCAAAAAAAACAAGGGCCGGAAGTGCGTTTTTTTTTCACCCTTTTCAAAAGGCCCAAATTGCAAAAAACCCAACTGGGAAAAACCGGGGGGCCAAATTGCACAAAAAACCCCCTTAGAGGATATTAATGTGGGGATTTTGTTTTCCAAAAAGAGGGGGCCCTTCTGTTTTTTTTTTTTTTTACCTTTTTTTACTATTTTTGGGGGGCTTTGAAAATGGGGACAGGGGTACTACCAAAATAAAGTTTTTCCATAACCCCAAATGGGTGCTCGCCCCTTGTACCCCCCTGCCTTTCCCCCCAAAACAGCACCCACACCCACATATAGGAACTTGAAAGATATTGTGTAACAAATTTTGGGATGCATTTTCCTAGTAAACATGAAACATTTTCAGCTAAAATTCCCAACTTAGGAAAAAAAAAAATTTTTCTTTTCACGGGTCAAAATTGCTAAAAAAATTAAAGTGAAAACCCCGGGGTTGATTTTCTCACTACAGCCCTGGATATATTTTAAAGGGGGGGTTAGAATTCAAATTTAGGGGGGTCTTTTTAAGGGGGGGGTTTTTTAAATTCACACCTTAGGGTATCCGCAACAAAACTGTAATGAAAATGAGATCTCAGAGTTCAATAAGTGCTCCTTCTATTCTGAGGCTTGTTGTTGAGTCAAATAGCATACTGAAGCCACATAAGGGACATCTCTAAAAACGTCAGAATTCGGGGAAAATCGTTTGTTCCCCTTTAAAAATTTTCCCTAGTCAAATATCGGGTTTTCCGTTAATAATGGATACAAATTAAAAATCTAAAAAAAAAAGTGAAATTTTTGGGAAATTTCCCCTTTCCACTTTGCTTTAATTCTTTTGAAACACCAAATTTGGGTTTGATAAATTTCCTAAATTGTTTTAAATACTTTAAAGGGATGAAATTTCTTAGGGGGGGGTTTTCTAAATACAGGCCCTATAAAAAGGGCACGAAAAAAAACGGGGATGGTTTCCTATAAAAATCTATTGTGCAAAATTTCTTGAAAATTTAAAAAATGACTACTAATTTCTAAGCCTTCTAATGTCAGAAAAAGGCAAAAACACATTTAAAACATGAAGCCAAAACCCAAAGGGAGACATAAGGTAGATCTATTATAAACTTTTTGTGTTGGAAAAAACTATTGTCTTACACACGAATTTTTTACCCCTTTTAAAATGGCAAAAATTTTTTTAGATATTCACAAAATTTTGTTTTTTTTTTACAAAAAAAACATTTGGTTTTTATGGACCAAAATTTACTACTAACCTTTTAAAACACCCGTGACACGGGAAAATCTTTTTACCTTTTACATGGGATAGGTTTAAGTATTTTAAAAAGTTATTTCCCACAAAAATGGAAAACCCTGTCCCGATTTTTAAAAAAAATTTGGGGTCTGTTTTTAGGAAGGTCAAAACTGGCTGCAATGGTAAGGGGTTAATAAATCATTATATAAATTCTGATTCTATATACATATATCAGTTTATACCATAAAAGCAACTTGCAAAATATGAAAGATTATTGAAGATAGGGTGGTCACTCAAGTTACAATCGCCTCAGGACATAATGATTTTAACATACAATATTCTTTACTGGGACATTGTATCTTGAAATCTTCCCCACTTCCCAAAGTAAAGACACTGTTTTATCTGCAATATTGATTGAAACCCCCCAACATCTCACTCAGTTAGTTGGGACATCCCCAGTTACCAATTTGTGGCTCAAATTTTTAGGGTTTCCCCCCTCCAATGGGGCAAAATTTATTATATTCATTGGCCCCCAAAAACATAAATTTTTCTTCCTTTTTTAACGATACAAAAAATATTCATTTGTAGCACAAAAAGAAACCTTTTTTTAAAAAAATAATAGGGAACCCTTTCAGGGGAAGATTCAAAGTCCAACCCTTTTAGTCCCATGCGAAAATTTTTTCGCAAGCTGAGACCTGTTGTTCCTCTGAGCGTGTAGCCCCCATCACCTCCGTGCTCATCGCACCTGCCCACGTTTTGGGGTCCCCCCCCTTTTTCAAGCATTCCCCGGGATTTGAAAGGGTTTTACTTTAACTAAACAAAACCATTTAAAAACAAAATTTAAAAAAAATCGGGGTTTGTGGTAAGTAATTATAATTCACTTTTTTTATATTTAATTTTATTATTTTATTGAATTCTTTAACCTTTTTTTTTTCATTTTTTTTTTTTTGCCCTCAAAAAACCCTCCCCACGGTAGGGGGGGGTTAGGGACTTAAGGGACACGCTCCACCTAAATCTTCATTAAACCGCAAGGCGTAGGGTCTGTAATTTTTGGGTTAAACCAATAGACTCTCTCCTTAATAATTTGTTGTTTTATCCTCAGTTGTACTACTATGAATTTCCTCTATGACCACCATTTTTGTCGCATACTTTTTGTCGGCCCCATAAAAATGTCGTGGACTGTGGACTCTCCCAATTTTTTTTTACCTTGTTTTCCATCCCTATTCTCAATAACCCTCTCTTCTGCTTTCGCCTTTTTATATTTATATAGTCTGAACTGGGGCCTATTTCGTTGAGCCTTTTCTTAATTTTTCCTCGCTTTTGCCCTACATACATTTTCCACAGGGCATTTCAACAGTATATGACTTTTTAGATCAATTTTAAAAAGCCTTTTAATGAATTTGTGCCCTTTTGTTGGATGTTTATGAACCCCCTTTTATGTTCTACTCGTTTTGCCGTAAGCAAGGAAATGTTCCTTTTCTGGTATCTAGAAATTTTTTTTGTTCCCGTGCGTTTTTTGTATACCCTTTGAATGAAGATTCCCCATGTTTTGCCTTTGCGATATTGAATCGGGGTGTCCGAAAAAAACTTGCCATATACGGGGGCTTTGTAGTTTTCTCCAATTTTTTTTAAAAATATTTTTCTTTTAGATTCACATTTTTCATACTTAAAAATAAACCCAAATTTTGGGGTTCCCATTTGTCTCTGAGTTTTTTTTCTTTTGCCGGGTTTAATTTTCTTGGGTTTTTTACCTATTTCGTCCCCTGTTCTACGTACTGATTCCTCACCCTCCCCTCGGGCAATTAATTTTCTATTATTTTTACTTTTTGGTCTTGTATGATGTATCAGAATCAAATCCTTTTGCCAAAGGCAATGCCCCCTTTGGAATTCCCTTAAATGTGCTAGGGGGGTGATAACTTCTTTCCCCCAATGGTTTTTTCTATCTGTTACTTTTGTTACAGTGTAGTAATAGTTTGTTCTGTTCCTTTGTAATAGATACATCTAAAAATTTAACGTAGTGGGATTTTTTTCCCCAGAAAATTTCCCCAAGAGGGGGTGAAATATTTTTTGATGTATGTTTTAAAATTTTTTTCCCCAAATTTCCTAATCTTTCCCAAGCCAGAGAATGAAAAACCTTTCATCCCCCGAATTTTAGCCACAGCAGAATTTTCTGCTGTGAACCGGGGTGACGTTTTCCCCACCCCAAACTTATTCAAAAAAAAGTTGGGCAAAACTTGGGGCTGCTGGATTCCCCTTTGGAGGTCCCTTGTTTTTGTGGGAACACATCTGCCCCCAAAAGGGAATAATTTTTTAGAAAAAATTGATCTCCAAAAAAGGTGATCAAAAAGGGTTTTATTTCTCCCTTTGCCCATTTTGGGGGTTTTTCACTAAGTTTTTCTCTAAACTGCTTCTATGCCATCTTTAGTGGTATGTTTGTAAACAAGTTTTTTACGTCATGGGGTGCACAACATAGAAACCCCAAACTGATTTCCAAAGACTAAATTCCGATCTAAAAAAGTTTGGGGCCCTTTCAGACAGAAAGGAAAGGCGTGTCACTACTTTCTGCAGATACAAACTCTATTTTTTTGAGCGATTGCTTTGGCTTCGAGATCGAGGGGTTAGTGGGAAAAGTGGGCCGCTATCGAAAAGGGTTTTTTCGATAGTGAGCATCAATTTTTAAAGCGTTTACCTTTAAACTATGGAGAGCAACAACCCCCTTCATTTTTTGCACCCAAAAAAAGGGTGGAGAAGTAAATTAAAAAACCCTTAAAAAAAAAACCCAGTCAAAGGGTACGGCTACATCTTAGGCAACACACTTGGGTTACCAAAGTCACAAAAAAAAAATTAAAAACCAAATCCCCTACCCTTTCTTGTACCAACCTGCCCTTTTTAAAAACCCGGGCAAACCCCCAAAATTAAAAAGTGCCGGGAAGGGGCCAGTATAAATTTAAACCCATCATGTTACTTGAACGGGAACCCAAAGCATGACCCCCAAATCTGCATGCCCCCCCAGATTTAAAAAGTGCCGAAAAAAGGATTTCTTTCAACCACCATTTTAGTTAAACGGGCACAAATATATCTGTCCTGTACCGCAGAAATAAACCATTAAACCTGTCTGACCCACATTTTTAAAAATGCCAAAAAAGGAGTCTTTAAAACCCCTTTTTAGTTAAAACTGGACATTTTCTGTCCCCTGCCCGGGGCCAACAGAATGACCATTAAACCGGTCGACCCCCAGTTTAAAAAAGGTTCCCCGGAAAAAGGAGCTTTAAACCCCACCTTTTTTAGTTAAAGGGACTTTGACTAGAATTTGCCCCTGTGCCACAGCGTGCCCCAGGCCCGGGATTTACGGGGTGGTGCGGGGGGAGAGAGCGGGCGGGGCGCCCCTCATCTTTTAAAAACCGCATTTTAAAATCCCATATGAGCAGCAACAAAAACTTTTCTTTGCTAAAAGCAGAGTGGGGAAGCGGAGTGTGAAAAACCCCTTTCCCTCAGTACACATCAAGACCTGGGTAACTTTGGGCCCTCCTTATGAGTGGGGGCCCAAATTGAGTTTCATTTGGAAATATGGGGGTTTAACGCCCTGTTACCCCCAGGTGGCCCTTTTGTTTTGGCATTCTTTTTTTTCCATTTTACTCAACGTGCTGGGGGAAATTTGTCTCTGTACTTTTTTTCTCTGTCTGTGTTCCATGCCCCTTTGTCCCCCTGAAAAACCTACACTGGTCAATTTTCCTGTACCCCCCTTGTAAATTCAGGGGAATTTTTTTACCATAATTTTTACATGAAATTTTTTTTGTACTTTAATTCTAAAAAACCCCTTTTTAAAAAATAGGTTTGGAATCCCCCCTTTGTCTTTGTTTCTTTTTTTTCATTGTTTTAAAAAGGGGTTGCTCAATACAGGGATTGATAGCTTGTTAAAAAATTTTTGAAAAAAACAAGTCATTTTGCAAAAAGTGCCCTTAAACAGTGCCCAAACCCCTTTTTTCCGTTTTTTTACAGAAACCATCACCCTTGACCCCACTCTTGACAATTGTGAAGAAAAAAATGCCCTTTTTAGAAAAAACTTTTTTTTAGAATGGGACCTGTAGTATACTGTTCAAAAGCAAAATGCCCCCAAAAAAATTAAAAAGCATACCCGAGCCACTTTGGCCCAATTGTGAAAAAACAAATGTCGTTAAAAAAAAACATTTTTTAAAATGGGACCTCTAGTATAGCTGCTGTCAAGAAAAACCCCCCCAAAAATTTCAAAGCTTTGAACCCTTGACCATTTTGGGAACAATTGTGAAGAACAAATGTCTGTTAGAAACAACTTTTTTTTAAAATGGGGACCTTGTAAAGCTGAAATGTCACGGGCAAAATGCCCCAAAAATTTCCCAAAACAGGACCCATGACCATTTTTGACAATTGTGAAAAAACAATGTCATTTAAACAACTTTTTTTTCAAAATAAAACCTGAGAATGCTGCATTTAAAACAAAATCCCCCAAAAAATTTAAAAGCATCCCCCTTTTGAGCCATTTTGGGGTCAATTGTGAAAACAAATGTCTGTTAGAAAAAACCCTTTTTTTTTAAAATTTTGGGACCTGTATATTGTCCCATTTCAAAGCACATGCCCCAAAAAATTATAAAAAATTTCCAGAAAATTTTAAAAAAATTGTGAGGGGGGAAATGCCACTTAGAAGCCACTTTTCTGTTCCAAAGGCCATAATTTATAGTGTTTAAAACAGCAACAGACCTCAAAACCCATTGACAATGCGAAAATTTCCTTAAGAAAAAAGTGATTTAAAGGGAATACGGTGTTTTCATAAAACCTTGCTGTCTTTTACAGTCTCCTCACGGGAAAAAAGAGAATAAAAGAGGAAAAAAGAATAAAAATTGCAGTAAGAAAAATTTAATCTTTTTAAAAAAAAAAAGTTTTCAAGGGAAATTTTCTGTTTAAAAAGGAATGGGGAAGAAAGGCCCGGCAACAAATCGGGGGGAACTGGGCAAGGGCCGCCAAAAAAATCATCAGAGATTTTTTCCGTTTTCATTTTGATGAAAGTCAAACGATCCACTTTATCTGGGGGAAAGCCCGGAGGGCGTTTGTTGTAATGACTCCCCCAAAGCTGTGCTGAAGGTCCGCTCAGATATGACGCTGGCTGCGGGGCAGGACAACCCCCTTATGGGGGTGACGAGCCAGCTCGGGCCAAATTCGTCCAAATTTTGGTACCCAAGAAGTCTTTTGGGTCCGGAAAAAACCCCCAAAAAACATCGGTGTTGAGACGCAGATAGTGGGTGCACCATGATTTAAGCTGACCCCTCTGTTTTTGGATGTGTTCCCTGCATTCCCATTTTTTGGGTGGGGGGAAAACAAAGATTCCCAGGGCCCACCTTTAGGCTTCCCGCCCCCTTTCCCTGTTTGCTGCCGCTACCCCTACTTTGGCACCCCCTTCTGCTTCACTCCGGGATGTTGTTCCCCCGTGACTTTTGGGGGAACTTTAAGCAAAACGAAACAGATGCCCCCAGTTGATCAATAAAGCAAGGTCTCCATTTCCCTGCATTTTATTTCTATTTGGGTGGGTGGAAGGAAAGTGCTGGTTTTGTTTTGTCCCGGGGGGATCCAGGAGGGGGGCCCCCCCCAGAAACCTGTTTTTTCTTTTTGAGGGCCCTTAATGCGAGGATCATGTTGGGGGGAAATGCGTTTCCAACATCATGTGAGAGATGGAGCCTTGATTTCCCAAGCCTCGGGTCGGGGGCACTAGAAAAACTGATCCCCCCTCTTTCTTCCCCCTCCCCCCTCAAATTGCGCCAACCTCTTTCCAAGGAGGGGACGCCCGGTAACAGGGTTGTCTAGGAATACCTCCCCCTTTTCCACCTCCCCCCTGCCCCCCGGCACAGTTTCAAAAACAGCCCTGACTTGCCTAAAGATAAAGCCCCCTGAGAGCTAAATGCCCCACCTTGCACAGCTCGGGAAACCCCCCAAAACCACTCCCTAATAAAGGACCTATAAAAATTGTGAAATTTGTGGGGGCCTTGTGGAATTGACGGAGAAAAAAGGCTCCTTTTTCCGCATCTGTGCCCTTCCCCTTTCCCCCCGTCGCTGGGGGGAACCTTTTTGGTTTCGGGAGGTCCAACGATCGTTCCAGAACTAAGATCCCCCCAAAATGCTCATCCCTGAAATGGAATTTCCGACTGACCTTTTTGGGTGGCTTCTTAAAAAACTGGCGGGGGGTGGTGCAGAGCCTTTAACCTGCCTTTTTTTTTCCACCCCGGGGGTTTCAACCCCCCCGGAGGTCCCCCACCCCCCTGTTTTGTCACCCCCTTGTTCACTTCTACTGCGTAATGGCATTTGGGGCCTGTCCCACAATCGTTTGGAGCTTTTGGAGGGTGGAATTCCAGCGGGGTTGCCACTTAAACAAGAGACGGTTGAGGGGGAAAGGCCCGGGAAGCTAAAGCTGCCCCGTGGGCCAGGGGGGACGAAGCGGGTGGAACGGCGGAAAGTGCGAACTCAGCCCCTCGACCCTTTCTTAGCAGGCAGCCCAACCCGGGTAGGTTTTTTAGAATTTTCGGGACGAAAAGGTTAAATGACATGTGCCGGGAAAGGGGATTTTCCCCCAGTTAACCGATTTAAAAGGGGGGCCCAGCGTTTTTCGCCCTTATCGCCCCCAAACCTTTCCTGGCAAAAGGTTCTTGTCACCCAGCCAGCGCTCGGTCTCTTTTGGTTAGACCCGCCCAACAGCTCCTGACCTGTTGTGGAGGGGTTTCCCCAAGGGGCAGTTTTAATTTTCAAAAACGGCCGGGTGTCCCCCTGGGCCGTGATGCCACAAGGGGGACCTTGGGGGAAATGAGCCCTGCCCAAACCCCTGCGGTTTTGAAGAGGGGTGCGCCAACCCTTTGAGAGCCCCCGTCCCCCCCAAGGGGAAATCACCCAGTCCCCCAGTGAGCTGTCACAGAGATATACGGCCTTGGCCTTTGTTTTAATAGCCCATGTGTGGTGGTGGATGGATTTTTCCGGACACGGGATGCAGACAACCGCTTGAAATTTTAGATGACCGGGGCTGGCCCAGGGCGGGGAAACAGTTTTTTCTGGCAAAGAAATGCCTGTCGGCATCTGTATTGGGGGGGGCCCGAGGGCCAAAAGTGGGGGAAAACCCCATCTGGTCCACCAGAGGAAAGGCAACTTTTCCCCAAGGGCCAAAAAAGCCTGGCATTGCCCCCATTAAAGGTTTTTGGCTTTGGGATGGTTTTTTTTTTAAAGTTTTTCTTTCCCAAAACCCTGGAAAGCCCAAAAGGTGGCTGCGGGACGGGTGTGTAGGGCGGGAAAAGCCCGTAAAAATGGGGGAAGGGGAAAGGGGGGGGGTGGGATGGGTTCTTGGTGGTGCTTGGTGGTACTCGGGCGCCGGAAAGCGGCCTGAACGGAGGCTGACCCCCTGATAAAGACCGGGAGGACGGGGCATTTGAGGAATGCTTGGGGGTGGGCGGGGGAAGGAGGGGGCCCGGGAAAAAAGGGTGTGACAAAGGTTGGAGGCCCCAGCGTCGGGGGCCTTTTTTGGGCCCAAAGTGTTCCCTCCATTTCAATCATGCATTCGCTGAAATGTGACTAGCCCATTTTGGGGTGGTGGTTAACCATTTTAAAGGTTCTTCCCTCTATTATGCGTTTCGGCAAAGGCGGGGATATGACATCGCTGGGTTTAAACAGAGGCTTGGTCAAAGAAGGCCCCGGCTTTTAGGGGTCCCCGGACCTTTTTGACGGCCATAACGAGGGGCGGGGTTTGCGTGGGCCGTGGCGGCGGGAAAAATATCATGAAATTCTCGGGGACCGCCCTCTCCCTTTTTGTGGCGGGACCCCCTATTGACACTACCCCATCGTCTTCCTCCCCATCCCTGAAAGAAGGGGCTCGAAAAAAAATTTTGAGAAAAAAACCAGGGTGGATCCGCAATGTCGTCCCTCATCAAACATCATCATCAACACAGGGGGGATTGGTCGTCCTTGGGGCTTTCTGCATCCAGAAGCTGCGGGGTACAAGCAAGGGGGACTGCAAGACGTTGCCGACCCCCCGGGGTTTTTTGCTTGGGGTTGACCGGTTTTCCTTTTACCTCCTTTTGGGTGGCATCATAACCGGGGGTCAGAGCCCCTAAATTTTATCCCCTTGATCTTTTTAAAATGCCTTTTGACCCCAACCCCATTTTGTCATCAAGAGGTTTCCCCAACAATTTGGGTTATCCAACAGTGGTGGGTTTTCACGAGTTGACATTTGGGCTGCTTCTTTTTGGGGCGGATCTTTTGATGCTGATGACGACCCTTTGGGCCCTGGGCGCTAGGACGAGGAGGTTTAAAACTGCTTGAAGCAAAGGGTTTCATTAAACCCCTGAAGGCAGATTGGGGACGATGTTTTGTTTTCCCTTTGATTCACAGGGGCCCTGACCCACCCAAAGACAGGCCCCACGGTCCCGCAACTGACTCCCCCTGGCATGGTTGTTTTTGCCAGCACTGGAAGGGGCACCCTTTTCTTTGACCTCTACCTCCCTGTGCTACCCCCCTCTTTGCCCCGATTACCACCCGCATTTCCCCCTCCATGGGTTTTTGAAATATAAAAATTTGAGAAAGGGAGGGGAAAAGTTTTGGAAAGTCTTTATTTTAAAAAAACGGGAAAATTTACAAACTATTCTCAAAAACCCTCTAATCAAAAAAAAATTTCTGGATTCAAATTTTAAATGCAAGGTGTCCCATAAAAAATCCCGGCCCGGGGCAAAAAATTTCCAAAAAAAAACGTATCGTTATGTTTTGGGGATAATTTAAAAAGGGATTTTTTTTTTACCTTTCAATTCACCCCCCGGGGAATTTAGAATTTTTGTTTTAAGAAATTTTCGAAAATTTCTGCGCCCAAAGAACAATTGCTGGGGGTTTCAAAAAATCAAAAAAAAACGTAACTGTTTTGCTTTGGTATTTAAAAAACGGTTTTTTTTTTTTTTTTCCAAAAAACCTTTTTAATTTAAAATTTTGGTGACCCATTGAAATTTTCTGTTTTTAAAATTTTTCGTGGATGTCGCTTTAATGAAAAATGCTGGGTGGCCAAAAAATTTAAAAAAAAAAGTAACTGTTATGTTTTGGGATTTAAAAAACGGGATTTTTTGCACCTTTTTTAAAATTTACCCCGTGGGGGAATATAGAATTGCTGTTTTTTGATTTTAAATGGATGCTGTCAAGAACAATACTGGGGGTTTTCAAAAGTCAAAAAAAAACGTAACTGTTGTTTTTTTTATTATACAAAGGGAAATTTTTTTCACCCTTTTTAAAAACAACCCGTGGTTAAAATAAATTGCTGTTTTAAGATTTAGTAGATCCCGCGTCAATGATCAAGTGGGTTTGCAAAAATCAAAAAACACGTAAATGTTATGCTTTGGTATAATAAACTGTATTTTTTGCACCTTTCAATTAAACCCGTGGTGACTATTAATTTCTGTTTTTAAAATTTACGTGGATGCTGGTCAATGAAAAAATGCTGGGTTTTTCAAAAGTCAAAATACACGTAACTTTTTATGTTTTTGGGATTAAAAAAAACGGTATTTTTTGAACCCCTTTTAATTCAAACCCGGGGGGTAAATATAGAATTGCTTTTTAAATTTATTGGATGCTTTCGTCAATGAATCAAAGCTTGGGTGTTCAAAAATCAAAAAACAGTAAAATGTTTTTGTTTTGTATGATACACGGTTTTTTTTTGCACCTTTTAATTCACCTGTGGGGGAAATAGGAAAATTTCTGTTTTTAAAAAAATTTAAAGGGATGCTGCTTTTTAATGAAAAAATGCCCGGGTGTTTCAAAAAACAAAAAACCCCGTAACTGTTATGTTTTTCACATTATACCCCGGGATTTTTTTGCACCTTTCAATTTACCTTGGTGAATATTAAAAATTTCGTTTTTTGATTTCGTGGGTGGGGCTTCAATGAACAATGCTGGGTGGCAAAAGTCAAAAAAAACGTAATGTTATTTTTCACATATACAGGGGATTTTTTGCACCTTTTTAAAATTTACCGTGGTGAATATAGAATTGTGTTTAAGATTTACATGGATGCTGCGTCAAGAACAATTTCTGGATGTGCAAAAGTCAAAAAAACAAAAGTAACTGTTATTTTTTTGTTTGATACACGGTTTTCTTGCACCCCTTTTAATTATCACCTGGGGAATATAGAAATTTTCTGGTTTTTAAAAATTTAAAGTGGTTTCTGCTTTCGCAAAACAAAACCTGGGTGTTCCCAAAAATCAAAAAACACGTAACTGTTATGCTTTTTTGGGATAATTTAAAATGTATTTTTTGCACCCTTTTAATTCACCTGTGGTGAAATTGAATTGCTGTTTTAAGAATTTTTCGTTTTATGCTGCCAAAGACTAATTTCTGGGTGTTTCAAAAGTCAAAAAAAAACGTAACTGTTATGTTTTTTGTATGATACACGGTAATTTTTTTCACCTTTAATTCCCCCTTGGGGATTTTTAGAAAAGGGTGTTTTAAAAATTTACGTGGGTTTCTGGGGTCAATAACAAACCGGGGGTTCCGGGAAAAGTCAAAAAAAAACGTAACTGGGTTAAAGGTTTTCCCTAATTTTATACCGGGGTTTTTTTTTTGCCCTTTCAATTTTACCTATGGTGAATAAAAGAATTGCTGTTTTAAAATTTTCCGGGGGATGCTGCATCAATGAACAATGTGGGTGTGCAAAGTCAAAAAAAAAACGTAATGTTTTTTTTTTTTTTTTTAAAAAACGGGATTTTTTTTTCACCCTTTTTAATTCACCCGTGGTGAATATAAAAATTGCCCGTTTTAAGATTTACGGAATCTGCTCAATGAACAATGCGGGTGTGCAAAAGTCAAAAACGTAAATGTTAAAGTTTTCGTATTTAACACGGTATTTTTTTTCAAACCTTTTATTTTTACTTGGTGAATATAGAAAAAAGGCGTTTTAAGAAATTTTGAGGGTTTTCTGCGCAATGAACAATGCTGGGTGGGGCAAAAGTCAAAAAAAGTAACTGTTTTTTGGGTTTTTGGGATTAAAAAACGGGAATTTTTTTCACCTTTCAATTCCCGTTTGGGGAATATTTGAATTTCTGTTTTAAGATTTACGTGGATGCGCGTCAAAAGAACAAACCTTGGGGGTGCAAAAAATCAAAAAACACGTAACTGATATGTTTTTTGTATGATTCAAAAGGTAAATTTTTAAAACAACAAAAGCCTGTGCCCCCCTACAAGGAAATTTCTGAAATTTTAAATTTAAAATGCAAGGGGGTTAAAATCAAAAAGTCACGGGTTTTAAAGGGTTTAAAAATTTAAAAAGAACACATATCTGAAATGTTAATGATAAAAAAAGTGGGGGGTTTTGCCCTAACAAAGAGACTGCAGTTACAAAAAATTTTTTTTTATGTGTATCCCCAAAAATAAGTTCAGGTTTCCCCAAAAATTAAAGGGAAAAATTTTTAATAGCAAAATGGTTAAAAATAAAGTTTCCCTACAATGTCCAAAACTAAGTCTTGGTGAACTTTATTTCCCGTGTTCTTTTTAGATAGAGCTTGTCTTGGGGTTCGCCCCAGGGGCCCCCCCCCGCTCCCCCCGGGCCGTGAATTTACAGCGGTAATGCTGCTTTTAAAAAAATTTTCTACTAACTTCATAAAATCTTAAATCTTAATAAAAACCCAAATTTTGGAAGGGTCACAGGGTAATAGTAGGGATTTCCCCCTTTTTGGGAGAAATGACTAAATTTTGCTGAGTGTTTGGCCACTGGCAAAGGGGCCAAAGGGCCTACCCATGAGACGCTGAGGACACTGAGGGGTGAAACAGGGAAAAAGCTGTTTCAATTTTAAAAAGAGGTTTAGTATTTTTCCAGCCCCCTCGCAACCATACACATCCCAAATCATGACGTCGCACACACATCTCACCCTGCTCTATTCTGTAATCTCATTTGCTGGCCGCCAAAATTACAGGAAGCGCCGAAAAAGGCGCAATCTTAATAGATGATGCTCAGATTTTAACCTTAATTATCGCATGATCTGGAAATTTCGATCACCATAAAAACCTTGCCGATTTCAACTTTGTCGATAAAAATCACTCAACACTACTATCTACAAAAATTGCAATAGGATGGAACAAGGACCCTAACCCTGAAACGATAGGTCGTCCAGGGGGTCATTCTAGATTTTTGTGTATTTTTGGTACTAGATACATGATCGGCGTCTTAGGATGTTCAGTGATTAACATGTTACTGATCTTTTTACTAATAATTCCCTGATCTTCCGCTTCATGAATGATTGTGTCTATTTCCCTTTTAAATACTTCGGAGGTGTCTCTGTCTAATAGTAAATATACATCCGGATTATCAAGTTGCATTTGAGCCTCATTGAGGTATAATTCCTTATCCATCAGGACAGTAGCCCCCCCTTTGTCAGCTTTCTTCACTATCAGGGTTTCATCTTCTTTGAGTTTTTTTAATGCATTAATCTCCTCTCTTGTCATGTTATGTTTCTCACTTGTCGCCACTTTTTCCCATTTCCTCAAATTTCCTCTGATTCACAAATTCTGAAAGGTTCCAATGATGTTTGGGGGACCACGGGTCATTTTTACTTTTTTTTAAATATTTCGATGGTATCAGCTTTCTACTTTATTTTGTTTTTTTCCAAATTGCATTTTAAATTTTATTTTGGGGCGAGTTTGTAAAATCCAATTAAAATTCAAATTTCGCATCCGTTTGGGGGGAAAAAAGTTCACCCTTTATTAATTGCTTCTTTGTTGTCTTTTATCTCTTGGACAAAATTTTTATCCCAGCTCATTTTTTGGCTTCTTTTTTGTGTTTTTCCTCGGGCTAGTTTGCGGGGCCCTTCTAGGGGGTTTCCGGGGATTCTCCGCTCGTAGTTTCCCTTTTCTTTGCCTTGTTGTCTAAAAAAAGATCTTTTTCTGTTTGTTTCACATTTTTTATCGCGGTTTTGTTTTTTGTTTGGAGTTTACTAGTATCCGATTTGGGATGTTGTACCGGATTTTAAAATTTTCTTCCATCCTCTTTTTTCGATCTTTCAGAGGCCATGTATATCCCTTTTGTATAGGTATCTTTGGTGCTCTTTGTTTTTTTTATTTTAGTTCCATCATTTTTCTCTCGATCTGCATGGATTTTTTTTTTTCCCGCTTGCTTCTGTCTAACAGCCCCAGTGGTTTCATGGAACTCCTTTTAAATTTTTCAATCTCTGTTTTTAAATGGTTTTAGCTTTTGCTGTTGCCGGTGAGGAACTTAGATCAAGGGTCCTGTTGCTCAGTACGTACCCTTTTCATTTTTTCCCTTGTCTTCTTTTAATATTTTGGGGAGCCAAGGTGTTTCGGATCCCTCTGGTTTCGCGTACTTTGATACTCGAAGCGTAGAAGCATGTGGGGAAAAAATGTAATTCCCTTTTTTTTAAAGCGTTTCCGTTTCTTTCCATAATCTTCTGTTTGGATTATGGTTGACCTCCAATGCAAACCAGCTTTTTCTGTTATTTTCAGAATATCATCCCTTTTTTTCTTCAGTGAATTGTAGGTGTCAGTTTTATTTTTCGAAAATTTCAGAAATTTTATAAAAGGACATCTTTGCTTTTAGTCTTAGATGAGATTTATGGGGAAAAAAATGCTCTTCTTCATAACCACAGTCTCATGTTAGGGGTACATCCCATTTACCATTTAGGGGCTCAATTGTAGGATTCCCAATCCCAATGTGTGCAAATTTTTTAATTAATTCCCACAATACTATAACTTTTTCTTCCTTTTTAATCGATAAAAAAAATATGCTTTGAAAGAAAATTAAAAACTTTTAAAAATATAAATGGGGAACCCGTTAAGGGTAAGATTAAAAGCCCAACCTTTCAGTCCAGGGGAGAATTATTCGCAAGGTACCTGTTGTTCCTCTGGCGGTGCCCTCCTCTGTGCTCGTCCCACTGTACGTTTCGGTTTTTCCCCCCCCCTTTGTCAAACATTCGGGATGTTGGGAAACAGTTCATTTATATTAAAAAAAAACCATTAAAAACAACTTTTAAAAAATCGGTGTTTGTGGGTAAGTAATTTAAATTCACTTTTCTATATTTAATTTATTTTTTTATTGAATTTTAACTTTCTTTTTTCATTTTTTTTTTTTTATTTTTTTTGCCCCACAAAACCGTCCCTAGGTAGGGGGGGGGGGACTTAAAGGTACACGCCCCCCCCTTTTTTAAAGGGGCCCCAAGGCGCTAAGGTCTTTTGTTGTTAAACCAATGACCCCTTCCTTAATAATTTGTTTTTATTCAGTTGTACCTTTTTGAAATTTTCCCCATGACCACCATTTTAATTTCATTTTTTTTCCCCCCAAAAAGTTTTACCCTTGGGGTTCCATTTTTTTTTTTTTCCTTTTTTTAATTTTATTTTTTGTTTCCCTTTTTTTTTTAAATTTTTATTTTCTTGTTGGGCCTTTTCTTAATTTTCCCGGTTTTTTTGGTTTTGGGAAAAGGGGGGGGGGGGGGGGGGGTTTGGGGGGGGTTTTGGTTTTTTGGAGTGGGGGGGGGGGGGGGGGGCGGTTTTTTTTGGGGGGGGGTGGTTTTTGTTTGGGGGGGAGGGGGGGGGGGGGGGGGGGGGGGGGGGGGGGGTGGGGGGGGGGGTGGGGGGGGGGGTTTGGGGGGGGGGAAAGGGGGGGTTTTTTTTTGGGGGGGGGGGGGGGTTTTTTTGGGGGTGGGGGGGAAAATTGGGAAAAATTTTTTTTTTTTTGGGGGGGGGGGGGGGGGTTGGGGGGGCGGGGGGAAAAAAAAGGGGGGGTTTTGGGGGGTTGGGTTTTGGGGTGGGGGGGGGGGGGGGTTTGGTTTTGGGGGGGGGGGCGGGGGGGTTTTTTGGGGGGGGGGGGGGGGGGGGGGGGGTTTGTTTGGGCCCCCTGTGGGGGGGGGGGGGAAAACCGGGGTGATAGGTTCCCCAGGGAAAAAAAAAAATTCGCTTAAAATTCAATGGGGGTGAAATTGGCTTTTCTTAAAAAAGAAGGGTTCCTTTCTTTTTTTAAAAATTTTTTGCAAAAATTTTTTTTTTTTAAAAGGAAAAAATTCATGTTTTTTAATTAAAATTGGTTGATTAAAAATCGGGAATTAAAAAACATTTTTCTTCTAAAACATCTAGCAGTGCCTCTCTACAATATATCACTACATGTTTTGTACTGATTTTCACATGTGCCAGGATGAGCTGTTTCTTTCGGCACCAGATGAGAATGGCTCTTCATTCATTTGCAGACACATTTTCTGTGGTGGCATCTATTGAGGAGCGATTGTGTCAACTATCGTTATCGATTCGATAGTCGATATCGGCAATTATCATGACCATATCCGATAGTCGATAACAGATTATCGACGATTACCATTAAAGTCTATGGGAGAGGAACAACAGCTTAATTCTTACACCGAAACAGGGGTGGAGAAGCTGGAATTACCATCCACAACAGTAAACTGGATACGTGCTACATCTTAGGCAAGACAATTAGGTTATAAAAGTCACAGAAAAAAAGTCAGTCTATTCACTATCCCTGCCTTGTATCACAGCATGACCCTTAAACCTGCATGACCTACAAATTAAAAAGTGCCAGAAGGCAGTACTATTTGAACCATCATTTTACTTGAACTGGACATTTACTATCCCTGTCCTGGAACGCAGCATGAGCCCCAAACCTGCATGACCCCCAGATTTAAAAGTGCCGGAAAAAGGAGTCTTTCAACCACCATTTTAGTTGAACTGGACATTAACTATATCTGTCCTGTACCGCAGTATGACCATTAAACCTGTCTGACCCACAGATTAAAAAGTGCTGGGAAAAGGAGTCTTTCAACCACCATTTTAGTTGAACTGGACATTGACTATACCTGTTCTGTACCACAGTATGACCATTAAACCTGTCTGACCCACAGATTAAAAAGTGCAAGAAAAAGGAGTCTTTGAACCACCATTTTAGTTGAACTGGACATTGACTATACCTGTCCTGGGCCACACCATGAGCCCCAAATCTACATGACCCCAAGATTAAAAAAGTGCCGGAAAAAGGAGTCTTTCAACCACCATTGTAGTTGAACTGGACATTGACTATACCTGTCCTAGACCGCAGTATGACCATTAAACCTGTCTTGCCCACAGATTAAAAAGTGCTGGAAATAGGAGTCTTTCAACCACCATTTTAGTAGAACTGGACATTGACTATGACTGTCCTGGACCGCAGCATGACCCTCAAACGTGCATGACCCACAGATTAAAAAGTGCCGGAAGAAATTAGTCTTTGAAGCAGTATTTTAGTGAAATGGACATTGACTATCCATATCCTGTAACGCAGCATGACCCAAAAACCCGCACTGGGGCCTTTATGGACCATCAGCAGAAAATTTCGCAATAAGAACTAAACTATATTAAAAACAACCCGTTTTCCAATACTGCTGCTGCTAGAGCTACCTGCCATTCTACTGGTGACATTGTTCCACTGTGACATTAGAATGTGAAGCAAATTAAACAGATGTCCCAGTAGGTCAACGAGGCCTGTCTTAAAATCCTGCATTCTACTGTCAAGTGGGTTGAAGGAAATTACTCATCAAGGCGGGTGAGGCTGTAAACGTGGATCACACAGGTTCAGCTGGCAGGGCCGGACTTACAGTGGGTGTCGTGAAAGCAAGGACTGGCATCCGTCATCTATTAACAGCAGTTCAGTAGCGGGGCCCCGAGTTAAGTGGGTGCGTGAAAACCCGGTGGGTCTCATCATTAACACGGCAAAACCCCCTTATGAGCAGCAACGAAAACAGAAACTGTTGTTCTTTTTGAGGGCCTTAATGCGAGGATATGTTGGGGAATTGGAGCATCAAACATCTGTGAGGAATGGGCCTTGATTTCCCCGCCTCTGGGTCGAGGGGGGGCTAGCAAATGATTTCCTCATCTTCCTCCTACGCCTCAAATCCATGTCAACCCCTTTCCAAAGGGAGGGACATCAGTAAAAGACGGTGTGGAATCCCCGTCCTCCTCCGCTTCCCCCGCTTTAGCTTCAAAACCAGCCTGATTGCCTCAGATGTGTACCCTGAGAGCTGAGGCGCCGCTTGAATAGCCTAGACCCCGAAAACCCCTGTTAATGAAGACCGAAAAAGTTGTGAAACTGTGGGCCTTCTGGATTGAGGAGAGAAAGGGTCTGTGTCCGCAACTGGTCCCTTTTCCTCCCGTCACTGGCGGGGGCCGAGTTTAGATTGTCCAAAGATCGTTCCCGAACTAAGTCACCACAATGTCATGTGACAAGGGCATTGTCCTCCTGACCATTTTGGTGGCTTTTCAAAGGGTCCGCATGTGATTGTAAGGCCATGTGTCCTCGTACTGCGTAATGGCTTGGGCTAATGCCACCAAGGACTTGGGGGGAAAGACCCCTGACCATCCCTGCGGTTTTGAAGAGGTGCCCCAAGCTGAGACCCACCGTCCCACCAGGGGAACCACCCGCTCCCCCAGTGAGCTGTCACGAGATATAGGGCCTTTGGGCCGGCTTACTAGTCCATGTGTCGGTGGTAATGGACTTTTCCGGACACGATGCAGACAACCTCTTGAAATTTAGTTGAAGGTGGGGGCCCAGGCAGGGACGGCTTTTTGGAAAGAAATCCCTGCTCGGCTTGGTTTTGGGGGCAGGCGAGGGCCATGACGTGGCGGAACCCATTTGTGTCCCCCGACGGGAAAAGGGAAATTTCCCAAAGGCCCAAAAACCTGGCAAGCCCCACTTCAGGCTTTTTGGGTTTGGGGTGGTTTTGTGTTAAGTATTTTTCTGTCCCAAATGGAAGACAGAAGGCTGGCTCTAGATGGCCCCCTGTACGGGGTGAGGTGTCAAAATGGGGAAGGAGAAGGGGTAGGGTGGGTCTTGGGGGTGTAGTGGTACTGGGGACGGTGGGGTGAAACGGGGGCTGATTCTGACATGACTTGAGAGACATGGGCAGCTAAGGAAGCTTGGGGGTGGGGGGAGGGGAGGTGGAGACAAAGGGGGTTTTGACAGTGGTTTGGAAGCCGGGATCGGTGGGGGGTTTTTTGGCCAAATGTTGCCTCCATTTCAATCATGATTCGCTGCTTGATGACATGTTTGGGGGTGATTAAAACCCAAAATTCGCCCCTTTCTTATGCGTTTTTCGGCAAAGGGGATATGACATCGCTGGGTGAAACAGAGGCTTGCTCAAAGAAGGCCGGCTTGAGAGGTCCTGGACTTTTTTTTACGGCGATAAGGAGGGCGGGGTTTCGCTGACCATGGCTGGCGGAATCATATCAGCGGACTTCTGCGACCACCCTCTCCCTTTTTGAGGCGGGACCCGTATTGACACTACCCCATCGTCTTCCTCCTCGTCCATTGATGAAGCGCTCACAAGCAAATTCTGCTGAAAAGACCATGATGGATCCGCAATGTCGTCATCATCATCATCAACACAGGTGACTTGGTCGTCCTGACATTCTGCATCCAGGAGCTGCAGGCTACAAGCAAGAGGCACTGCAAGGCTTTGCCGAATGCCCGGGATTTTTGCCGATTGACCGGCTTCCTTCTCCTCCTCTGATGGCATCAGTAATTGGGCGTCAGAGCAGACAAAATCATCCTCTTTGGCCTCTTGATCTTTTAACATGCCTTCTGACCCCAACCGCATTTTGTCATCAAAGAGGTCTTCAAAAAATGGATTATCCACAGTGGTCGGTACACGAGTTAACATTTGGGCTGCCTTCGCTTCATGTTGGACGGATGCTGATGATGCGTGCCCAATTTGTGGCCGTGACTGGGAGGACGAGGAGGTAAGACTGCTGGATGCAGGTTGCATTAACCACTGAAGAACAGATTGGCGACGCTGTTCGTTACGGAGATTCACAGGGCTATGACCCAGCGATGACAGGCCTGATGGTCCTGCAACAGACGATCCTCTGGCTCTGCGTGTTGTCGCCAGCACTGGAAGGAGCACGTCTCTCATACCTCTACCTCCATGTCCTACCCCCCTCTTTGCTCGCTTACCACCTGCATTTCGCTCCATGTTCAGAAAGATAAAAATTTGAGATGGTATGGAAGAGTTTTGGAAAGTCTCTTATTAAAAGACAGCAAATCACAGATATTCTCAAATCCCTCTGATTTCCAACAGCCAACTAGGATTAGAAACTGAAATGTTTCTAGCAAATTCCTGTGAAATGCGGTCTGGTGGAAGAACCGTAAGACAAAATCAACAGTGTTCTTCCTTCAGTCCCAATGATTTTCTACTGCCCAGTAGGACTAGGTAATGATTGTTTTCAACAAAATATCATACAAGTGCGCTATCTGCACAAAACTGAGATTTAACGAGCCCAATAAAACTATTCAGAAGTTAGATGGATGAGAAATTGTGTTTTTTGCAGCATTGACAAACGAGAACAGTTGCTAGAAAAGAATCAGAATTGTCGTACAACGTGGCTCTTTGAAAAAACTAGGGCCGCACCACGTGCAATACAGCTATTTAAAAACTATTCGGATAACAAACGGAATTTTTTGCACCTATAAAATACACTGTGGTGACTACAAATTGCTGTATTCAATTTAAGTGCAAGGTGCCTCAATGAACAAAGCTGGACCCGCGCCAAAGTGAAATGAATCCTATCTGAAATGGGTAATACGGATTACTATAAAACGGTATTTTTTTTTTTGCACTCTAAATTTCAAAATAAAATTTATACACACGGCGGTGACAACAAAATTGCTGTATTCAAATTTAAGTGCAAGGTGCCTCAATGAACAAAGCTGGACTGCGCCAAAGTGAAAAAAACACCTATCTGAAATGTATACGGATAATATAAGGTATTTTTTGCACCTACCAAATACACTGGCAGTGACTACAAAATTGCTGTATTCAAATTTAAGTGCAAGCTGCATCAAAGAACAACGCTGGACTGCGCCAAAGTGAAAAAACACCTATCTGAAATGTATACAGATAATAAAATTTGAGTTTTGCACCTATCAAATACACCTGCAGTTACTAGAAGAAAAGATCTGTAATCCTAATATAAGTTCGGTGCCAACATTACAAGTAATATTTCAACAGAAAACTGTTAATAAAAACCCTTTCCAATGCAGGGTTTAAACAAAGTCTGGGCTGCACAATATCCACTCTCCTTTAAAGAGCCTGTCTGTCTGTCTGTGTTCGCCCGCAGGCCCGGCCCCCCCACTCACACCCCGCGACTGTACAGGGCTAGATGTTCCTTTAAAGTTCTCTGCCTAAGTTTACTATAATCTTCAAATCTCTGATCTACCTAAGTTTCTAATGTTCACAGCTAAAACATAGCTGTCTGTGTGAACAAATAGAACATCTTGCTTAGCTGTTTAACAGCGACCGAGCCACACGTCCTACTCCTATGATACACAGACACACACGGAGGCATAACATGAAGGGCTGTTCTATGTAAAACAGGTCCCATGTGATTTTTCCCAGCCATCTGCAACCATACACAACCCAGTCATGACGTCGCACACCCAGCTCCACCCCTGCTCTATCTGTAAGCTGATTTGCTGGCCGACCAAATACAAGGAAAGCGCTGAAAAAGCGAAATATTAATCAGATTAATGAACATATTTTCACCTAAATTATCGCGTGATCGAAAAAATCCGATCATCATAAAAACCGTGCCGATTTCAACTTTGTCGGTAATAATCGCTCAACACTAGTGAGAAGTCTAAGATGTTTGTGTGGTAAATTCTGCAAAGACGAGTCATGACCAGGAGAAGTCATAACGGTGGTCTGCACCAGATGGAGAAAGAAAAGGAAAAGAAAGTGACTCTCAACAGAGAAGACATCTCCTGTGGGTCCTGGAAGTCCGAGGTTATTTTGCTGCTGTGTTGGATCAGTGTTGCGTTCATTGTCATGTGGCCACTGGTAACTTGACCTCTATGTGACGTTATTGTAAGTTATATCAGCGCTCATGTAGTGGCAGCATACACTTGTCAGAGGCAGATATTGTTAGTGGGATGATGGGAGGGGGGTGGATATTGTATGTGGACTGGGGGGGGGTGGTGGATATTGAATGTAGGCTGGTGGGGGGTGCCGGATATTGTATGTGGGCTGGTGGGGGGGCGCGGATATTGTATGTGGGCTGGTGGGGGTTTTGTGCCAGAGCTGCTTTCTGGTCCCAATCCGGCCCTATCTATGCTATATGTGAACTGCAGTCTGTTAAAGGTCTTGCTAGAATGCTGTCATAATGTATTAAATATGTGTTGTGAGAAATTGGAATCCTTGGAAAAATGGTAGATGACAGCTCTGAAGATATGAAGTGGAATTTTTCTTCGATAGCCCTATAGTTACAAACTGTATAACTGTATATTAAACTAAGACATTATTTTATTAACAGTCCAAAACAGCAAACACCTATAGTTACCTATTGTTTTTCTAGTTAAAGAGAATCTATGAACAATATTTTTTACTAAATAAAAGCAGATGCTGTTACATATTTGTTTCTTCTTAGCTGTTAATTTCCGTTAATCTAGTTTCTGCTTTCCTAATCATATATACATTACTCAATGAGTGCTGTTTATACCCATCAGCGGAACAGGGGATGTGATGCAGCAGCGATATCGCACCCCCTGTGCCACTGGGTCTCGCTGGACACTAGCTCCCAGAGCCGACGTATTGGGCATAGGTGAATAACTTTCTTTTTTTATTAGCCTGGGTATTTACTCGAGATGGGCGAATTGATTCTAACGAAGAGGATATCATTTGGAATTTCAGGAAAACTTCGATTCTGAACGAAGATGAAGTTTGGGGTGATTCGCGGGAAGAAGTGTGATTTTGATTGATAAAATAGCTGCGAGCACATGGCGTTACATGGGGCAAAAAACTCTGGGAGGAAGAAAGGGGGATAGGGCCCGCATGACATGTGCAGAGGTGAAGCCAATCAGAGACCGGCGGGATTCTGTGACGTCACCGCACTATATAAGTCCGGGCGCGACGCCGGGAGCTCACACTCCTCTCACTGTACTGATCAGGGAAAAGGGGCTGCTGCAGTTACTTATGAAATCTCTTACTAAAGAACTGATTTTTATACAGCGATTTTTGGGGGGTGTCACAGCTTGTCTCAGAGACTACTTCTCTTACGTTCTAATTCTGATTTTGTGGGGTATTGGAACTGAAGTCCAGTGTGCGTCCAATGCAGCTGCATATACATTTTAATGCTATCTGCTCACATCACATTGAATATCCAAGGGTTATCTAAAACCTGTTCCTGTTGTAAATTTATTTAAAGAAAAGCGTTTTTACAATCCAAATACCACGTCATTTTTGGTTGCTCATTTCTTTTGCGCAATTTTACATCCAGTGGTTAATTAAGCGTTAATCTGCTGTTGTGGTCACTAAAAGAAACTTCCTTTTTCACCGCCAAAAAAGACATTTTTCCTGTAGCATAATTCATTACTGAAGGTTAATTTCAAGTTTTTCTGTTGTTGTGTACCGTAAAATACACGCCATTTTAACACGTACAAAGCTTTGGGAATTGTTGGCAGATATTTCTTTTGCGCAATTTACATCCGGGTTAATTAAGCGTTGTCTGCTGTTGTGGTCACTAAAAGAAACGTTTTTTTTCACCGGCAAAAAAAAAATTTTTCCTGTAGCAAAATCAAACCAAAAGGTTTTACAAGTTTTCCTGTTGTTGGTCCCGTAAAATACACACTTTTTAACACGTTACAAAGCTGTAATTTTTGGTTGCTAATTTTTTGGAAATTTACTCCAGGGGTTAATTAAGCGTTGTTCTGCTTTTGGGGTCACAAAAGAAACGTTCTTTTTCCCCGCCAAAGAATACATTTTGCCTTAGCAAAATTCAAAAACCGAAGGGGTTAATTAACCCTGTTTGTGTTTTTTTTCAGAAAAATACACGTTTTTTAAAAACGGCACAACAAGTCAATTTTTCCTGGCCTTTGTGTGCGCAATTTTACCCAGGGTTACCCAAGGGTTGCTAGGGGTTCATTTGGGTCAAATAAGGGTGTTTTTTATCATATCAATATATCATCAAAAGTGTCTTAATTTGAAAAAAACAGTTGCGACAGAGAGGGGGGCCGGCTCTTCACCGCGAGTGGCAGTGGCATAAACTTTTCCGGGAGCGGGCCCGGGTCGCAGCACAGCAAGGGGCGTACGCAGGGGTCACTGGGTGGGGCCCAATGCCGCTGTCATCTAGGGGCCATGTGTTGACCGAAACCAAGGGTTTTTGTTTGGGTTGCTAGGTCATCCACTTCCCCCCAGATGACATCTGACAACCACCCAAGAGTCGGGGGGATCGTCAACACAACCCTTGTTGGCATGGCCGGGAGGGGTCAGCGGCTCTCACCGTCCTAACCCCGCCTCTGTCCCATCCATTCCCCTTAGCCAGAGATCTACTATGTGGTTGGCTCCGCCACTATATGCGAAGTGAACAATTGAGGAGGGCAGTCACAGCTATTTGGCAGCAAAGAAAGGGGCCAATATCCCCTGTTTTGCAGTAGCGGAAGTATAGATTGGAGAGTGGGGATGGGGGGTCAGCCTCTGCATACCAAGACTGGGGATGGGACAGCAGGACGATGAAAAAAACAAATCGATGATGATTACCCACCGCACTTTGGGGGCCCGGGGGAAGCAAAGGTTATCACGCCGGAGAAAAGGGGGTCGCTTTCGCGCAGGCAGCGGCGAGCCCCAAGTGGGTTTTTTTTTTCTCCCTGAGTCAGAAGGGAGGCAGTTGAGGTGGGGGCAAGTGGCCAGGGGGGAGAAACCCCCCTTTTCAGGCCAAGAAAGTAGCGGGACAGGGCTAGCGAGGCGCGCAGCAGTAGCCCTCAGTGGGACGTTGGTGGTAAAATCAGTACTCGGCGGTGGTCCCCTTCTTTGCTAAAACACCCGGGGGAGCGAATATGGGGATATGTAGAATCTGTAGACAGAAAGGGGAAACGTGGCCAGGAGCTAACTTTGGCCCACGGCCTTGCATCAACCCCGCCCGCGTCACCCTCCGGGGGCCCTGGGAAAACTGGTTCAAATGTGGGGGGTCTATCCCGCCGCCGCGAAACAGCAGCGCGCCCTTTGGGAACATGCCATTGCAGCCGTAAAGGGTCCACCACCTTGCAGAAGGGAGCTGTTTTTTGCCTCATTTCCTGTCCCGAGCTCCTCTCCTCCTATCATGGCGCAGCATTCGTTCGCGAGGCGATTGCAAAGAACAACAGTATGTGTCCCCCCCATCCTAAGGTGAGAAGTGACCGTGCTCCCCTTAATTTTGGTACTGGGAGTCCCTCCCTTTCCAAATGGTGGGCTTGCACCGTTCAGAGAACTAATGGCTTGTGCCCAGCGAATGGAGAGTTTCCAAGCCAATTTTTTTCCAAAAAGGCGTACCAGCACTTCATAAAAATTTTGAACAGAAGGTGGGCCAGTCCTTGGGTTATCTGTTTGTTCCAATGGGGCCCGGGAGCGCAGAATCTGGACGTAAAAATATGGCGGGGCCGGGGAATGTCCTTACGGCCCACTGGGTGAATGTGATTCCCCCCAGCACACCAAAACTTGGGAAGGGGAGCCACTTTCTCCCCCACGTTGTCAAATTGCGGCTCCTGTGCCAATGTCCCCCTCCTCCTCCTCCACAACCCCATCCCTCAGCCTCCACAAATACTGCTCCATCATACCCTGTGTAGGACACAGCGGACAGGAGACTCCCCTGTGTAACTTTGATGTCAGAGTGGCAGCTCATGCGTGAACTGCCCTTTGTTGAGGCCCCTTTTAGGAGGCGGTTATTTGTCGTCGCCCCGGATTACGGGGATGAATTCGTCATTCCACTGCTTTTATGTCCTTGAAAATGCTGAAAAATTTTTCTGGGCAGGGGAGGGGGCATGGCGACCCATCTCGTGGGTACATGAGTCGGGGGGGATGAAATGGAGGGGAGGGGAGGAGGAGGACATTGGAAACGAAGATTGTCTGGTGAAATGAGTGGGTTTTCTGTGACAGGGGAGGAGGGGAGGAGCAGTGAGGAGTGAGGAATGAGGAAAACGAGGGGTGCCCCCCAAGCACTGTGGCAGTATCAGTTTTTGGGGCAGGGCCCCCTCAGGTCACTTTTGCAGATGGCCCCCCCGCATGCTGATTTGCCTCGCTAGTGACAGTCGAATAGTCACCATCCGACAGAGGGATAACTTCTTGCTCTCCACCCTATTGGACCCTCACTACAGGTCCAAAATGTTAGCCTTTTTCCCAGCTACTGAGAGGGAGGACAAACTCAAATACTATAGGAAATCCTCCGTAGTTCAGTTGGCCGCTGCCTATGTGCGGCATCGCCCCTCCTCGGACAGGTCTGACCGGGGGTTCTTCAGCGCTCACGTACTACTGCCGCGGCACCTGGGGGAAGGTGGGGGGGGGTAGGAGCAGTACCAGCTCCATCAGCAGCAACCTAAGTCTGGAGTCACTAAATGAGCAGCTTCCTTCACCTGCCTAGTGAGGAGGGCAGTCGCCCGCAGCAGCAGCAGGCCCTGGAGCAGCCCCTAAAACCAACAGGTCGTGGCCTACTTGGACAGCACTCTGCCAGCCCAGTTAGAAGATCCGCTGGAAATACTGGGCAGGCCCAAAATGGATGTGTGGCCGCCAAATGATGAGTTTGCAGTGGAGAAGCTGTCCTGCCCGGCCAGTAGTTTTGACATCAGAGCGGGTGTTCAAATGCGGTGGGGGCCATCGTTACCCCAAGGGAGAACCCGCTTGTCCACGGGAATTGTGGAACGACTGACCTTTGTCAAGATGAATCAGGCGTGGATCGGCCAGGATTTCACGCACCAATGCCTTAGGCGTCGGGACAAACATCAGCCATGAGGCCTCACCCAAACTGTGAGAAATGAGTTGGGTTCAAACTACCTGCCTCAGCCACTATTCTGATCCCGCCACCGCCTGATGCCACACATCTGCTGCCAGTTTCTCCATCTCCCCACCACCATCATCCAGGGACTGGTATTGCCACCCACCTCCACACTCTGTCATTGTGCCACTCTATGACCTCATGCTGCTGCTGCGCTGCTCCCCGTGCCCCCCACACTGTGTCATTGTGCCATCTGTGGCCTACCCCTGTTTTTCCCACCTCCAAAATTTTCATTGTGCCACTTTCTGACCTCATGCTGCTGTGGCTGCCTGCCATCACCCTCCACACTCTGTCACTGATGTTGCCAACTGACCCCTCAGCTTGTTTTTTTTCCAGCTTTCGCTGCCATGACTTTATCAGGCTACTTTCCCCGCTTGGGGTTTTTGGTCAGGTTTTGCCCTCTTAAGTGCCGAGGGAATTTTATAGTGAAGTGATTCAAAGAGCGGCGGCAGTCATGTGCGTGTAAATAACTAAAACCAACATTGTATGAACCCCAAACCAAGCTACCTCTGCATATTTAAGCATGGGCAAAAACGTTCTACAGCACCCTGCAGGCTCCGTGCAGTCTGGGAATAGCTGTTTTTTAATGCAATTGCCCCGAAGCAATTCGGACCGAAACTAATTTTGTCGGAAAATTCGCCGAAGTCACCGAATCGAATTTTTGAGAAATTCGCCCATCTCTAGTATTTACTTACATGGGATATAACTATTTGCAGGGGGGACAGGTTCAGGACAGTTCTGAAGCTAGAGTGTAACATTGGTTGGCGTACTCCCCGACAGCGGAGTCACCTTTATGCAAGTTCAGCATCGCAGTTTCAGCAGAAGATGCACATGCATGTTCCTCAAAGACACTGTGAAACATGACCAGGAATGCAGGGAGATTAGCCATTAACGGATCATCGCTGACCAAGATGTGTTTGGCCCATGCCAGGGCTTTCCCAAAGAGGAGGCTGACCACGATCGCCACCTTGGACCGTTCAGCAGGAGACTAGTAGGCCATAAGTTCCACATGCATGATGCACTGTGTGAGAAACCCTCTGCAGGTTTTAGGGTCCCCATCAAATTTTGTTGACATAGTCGCAGCTTGGGACCGACAGACGCCACTGGAGCCACAGATACTAATGTAGTAGCTAATGGCATTTGCTGTTGCTGAGCTGCAAGAATCTGCTGCATCATGGTGGTCAGCTGTTGCATCCTTTGAGTCTTGCTGGGTGATCTGATTCGACTGCTGAGCGATCACCCTGGAAACATCTCGGATTTACAGCGCCTTGGCGAGATCCATGGCCGGATCTTGCTCTAACGACTTCAGGTAGTGGATCCACTTAGTCACCACAAGTGATGGTATAAGCCACACCAGGGAGCAGAGTCTCAGGATCCTTTGGTTTTCACCAGAGCCCACCGCAAGGCAGGATGGGCTTGCTGCTGCAGATGACCCCCAGGTCGCTAACCCTGTCGCAACTGGCCTGTGGTGGATACCGAGGTATGACATGGTACAGAAACGTTTAGAAGGCTCGTAGTTGGGGGCAGGCAGGAAGGTCAGGGCAGGCGGCAAGAACCGTGGTCACGGAACAAAGGCAAGAGGGTCTGGTACACAGCATAGGTATCAACACTGGGAATGCTTTCTCAACAGGCTCAGGGCACTGAAGATCCGGGGGGAGCACAGGGAATGCTAAGTAATATAGCAATTACCAAGCCAGGAGAGACAGCACAGGGAGTGAGGAGAGGAGACCTGGACTACAACACCTGCAGGGGACACACTAGGGGCGATGGGGGCACGTGTGGGTCTCAGTAGTACCTGTATCAACTACATGGACATTGGAGCATGTAAACAGGAGAAGACTCATTGACTTCTTTGAAAGAGTCTTGTGGACATGCTCTGTGACCTAAAGCTGTGACTAGCTCCTATTGTGGATGGTAAAAAGCTGTGTATGTATATATTGGTGTCACAGTTCATTGTGATCATACCTCTGGTGATAATGAGACTGCTGAAAAGGAAATGTCAGACTATTACTAGTAATAATGGCTATTGTGAAAACTACAGGATTTTTTTCTAAGTATGGATGGTGACATTGAAATATTTAAAAAAATTACCAAAAATTCATTAAAAAATGAAACATTTCACTTTTAAATGGTACATTCCCTTTAAGGTGGGAATGCCCTTTAAGGAAAGTCTCAAGTAAGTTAAATGCCTAGATGGCAGCTGTGTCACTAAAGGTGCTACTGAGTGGACCCAAGAGCTGCTCTACCACATAAAAGACTGCAGAACTATAAGTGCTTTAAATTACAGATCTGGTTTAGTGGTGTTCAGGATTATATGGGTATACATTTCTTTTCATAATTACTTAATTTATCACATTTTCTTGATATATCATTATTTTCAAAAGTACAAAGCCAATACTGGATTTTCTTATAGGAATGCCCAGTCTATCTAGTGTATTGAATGACAAATAAATCTATTGATCAACAAACTGTCAAATTTTGCTTTCCCCAATTAAACTTTACTAAAGTATAGCTATATTATTTAATGGTTAAAGCTAAACTGCAATTTTTTTTTCTTCCTTTTATTCAACAACTTCTGTCAAACACCAAAAAAATGAAGCTGAATGCACCATGAAATAAATTATAAAGGTGTATTTTAAACAGGTAAATTCAGTAATATCAAAGTCAAGTGTAATAAATCATCTAAATATCAGACAACCTCATGTCCTCGTAGTTGTTATTCTTTTCTGTTTGATCTTTTAGCTTTGTGTTGATACTCAAGCAACATCGCGGACAAAAGGTCTTTCGAATATTTTTATACAAACATCGTGCTTTAAGCCATCATGCTTGTTGTAATGATAACAAAAGATACATCTAAGGAGAGAAGCTTTCTAAAAAAGAGAAAAAAACAATTTTATTTCTAGGGCATCTCTAGATTGGACCTTGAAGTCTTGAAGTGACAGCCATTCTGACAAGAAGCTTAAAGCCAGACACAAGCTTAACAGCCTGTCCTCTCCTACAAAGCCAATGGAAACATGACAAACATATTCACCGAAGAACACCAGAAATATATATGAAAAGTAAATAGGATGAACAAACAAAGGGAAGACTTAAGCTTTTTTGCTCTTTATTTTTTTTTTTTGATAACGGAAAATTTTTATGATGTTGTTTACTCAGTAACACAAGAAAAATGAAACACACACAAGCCGCGGACAAAATGAAGAATTGGAAATTTTAGATTAAGTCACTTAACAAGTGTGTTTGGATACAATAGGGCACAAGCACATACAGAAATAGGTGAAGCAACCTAAAAGTATTTGATACTTTGGACAATTTCTTTCTGTCATAAGAATCCCCAACAATAAACTGTTTAGGTCTAAAACACTTTTTTGCCCATAGGTTTCTATGGGCAAAAGAGTGAGTTTTAGACCTAAACAGTTTCATACATGTGGCCCAAGATGTCCCGCTGCCGAAAACCCCCAAACATTAGATGTAATTTGTAGTGAAACCAGGCTTCAAATGTTCAGATACCCTGCAGCTCCACCACTGGGGAAATTAAACATTGCAAAGTTGTAATTGATGTACAGTACAAGAGAAACGTTGCGCCCAAATTATGAATTTGGGGCGACTGCCAGTTCAACTTGTTTTTTATTAATGTAATTCTGCAGTATTATGAAATCATCTCACAGCATTTTATAAAGGTGTCCCATTTTATGCCAAATGTAGTGTCAACAATGCCACTTTGACTCTGGTATGGATTGGTAGGAAAGTGTTGCAACAAACTTTGGTGCATTTTTTGCGCATGGTACAATTCTAGTGCAACAACCCCCCTAACCCCACCCCCCCCCCCCAACCTTCGCATCATTGGGCACCTTAAAAGGGTTTGGGGTTTCAATGCACCAGGCTTGAACGTGCGATGCTTCATACATCTATAGAACAAGGCTACAAAAGTTTGTTTGGCTCAAAGCATGGCAGAAACATGGTCCAGCCCCGTTCATTCATGTTGCCCTCTGTAGCTACACAGTGCAATCAAGTTAGAGCTCAGCAATCACAGCACACTCTTCACAGAAACAAGAGTAGTACAAAAGTTTTTGGGCACTAAAACTTACATGCAACTTTAAGCAACAGCATGAAAGGGGTGTGCAAACTATTTCACCCCGTTTTTTATAGATTAGAAAAGTCGTTCCAAAAAATTGCACCCGATATGGCACTTTTTAAAAGCGCCAAAAAATATGTATGACTAAGAGATGCGCACAAGATATGCTATGCATAGTAAAAAGGGCCAATTTTGAACCCCATGAAGTACTGTCGATTCCCCCACTCCTCTATATCAATTTAGAACTGGCATGTTGGTGCCAAGTTTCATATTCCCCCCCTCCCCTTCCCCTATTTTATAAGTTATACCTGCAACAAAATATGGGTTTGAAACAAATTATATTAGTAAACAGCCTCATAAATACATCAAAACACCTACAAAAAAGGCTACCACAAAAACAAATGACATTAGGTAACACATCTTAATTATAGCCACATAAAACATGTAATAAAAACAGCATGCATGGACCTAAAGACGTACCACTTCTGAAGACAGGACACCAAATGGTCAGTTATTTTATCGATTGCTTTGCGGGGAGCCC
>JAODAL010020954.1:0-68197 GCA_025379985.1 Phyllomedusa bahiana | reverse complement strand
TTTTTTTTTCCCATGGAGGGAGAACTGTTTTACATTTTTTTTTTTTTTACACATAGTAATGTATTAGCATTCACATATGCTAATACATTCTAATCTGTGTCACTTTGACACAGGCAGTGATCAGGACAGCACACTGTGTGTCCAGGTCACTGGCTTGTTACACAGACAGCTCTGGGGCCACTCTGGGTCCCCAGGGCTGACTGTGCTGCCGTTCCCCGGGCTCTGTCAGGTCACCGGGTGTTCCGATCACCCGACAGAGCAGGGGAACCCTTTGATTGCGCTGTGGTAATGGACCACCGCCATCAAAGGGTTAAAGCACCGGGTTGCGGAGGTTACATCCGCACTCCGGTGCTCGCAGGACATGTCTGGGATCAGGGCTGTGTAGTACAGCCCCGATCCCAGCGCAATTGCGGCAACGGGCACCGCAAACTCCGATGTCTGCAGCGACGCCAAAAGACGTCGCTGCAGACGAACAACCCACACCAGCCGCCATCAAAAGACGGTGCTCGTTCGTTAAGAAGTTAATATCAACCCCACTGTTTTACCATAGCTTTTAATGTCCTGCATATGAAATTCTAATTTTTTGATTGGATGATCCTATTTTTAGCAAAATATATTGTTATGATCTTTGGACATTCAGTAAAAAAAAATGGAATGCCAACCTGATCTAGTTATGTTAATACTTAACACCAGCCTTAAGTGTAGTACTGATCAATAACAAACTGACTTAATTCTGTCTGTGGTACTAAAATAATTAGATCTGATTCATTATGAAACTAACTTAGAACAAGTATAGGAGATTACTCCAGTTACAGACATCTTCCATGGATGGACAATCTACTTGCATCCTCCACTAGTCAGACTGAGGCCAAATACAGTATTTAATTCATGTTCAGGATAGCTTTAGTAATAGCTATAGCTTTTTCCTTTGTCTATTAATTTTAGGACCTCAGCATTTCTATAAATCAGAGATTCCTAAATTTATTTGGCCCACCACCCCTGCTAAGTGCTTCCTTGGAAATGTACCTACTACCATACAGGATATCACTCTCCCCAAAAGGAACGTCACACTACACATAGCTAATTAGCTATTGTGCCTGCCTCCTGTTCAGGAGGCATAGATATTCTGTTCTATAGTAGCAAATACAGCAGGAATTGCAGGAATTGCCCATCCATCTCTTTTAACAAAGCAGAAGCCGACCACCCACCTCCCATAACAAAACAGGAGCTGACCACCCCTTAAACGCTGTTAAATAGAAGATAATAAAGTCATAATTTTTAATCACAGTAATTAAAAAAGAAATACTTATAAAAATATAATGGTCTGATTGAAGATGGACAATCCCTTTAAATCTGTTACAAAACAAATACAATATGTACAAATGGTTTTTCAAAATTCTCTTCTCTTCTTACTTTATGCTCTCATTGCCCCCTACTTTTATTTAATGGCTGAGGCTACTACCATCAAGCTGAATCATTCCAGCACCCCCAGGTTGCGGTATCCCCACTTTGGGGAGCACTGCTATAAACCATCAGTTTCAAAACAGTGTCTAGAATTTTTGCACTTCATGGAGCTCTTTACCTCATGGTGAGCCATAGAATATAGACATGTAGTTAATTAACTTGCACTGACTTGCAAGGATTTGCTATTACACTATACTAAAAACTAGTGTCGGGCTGACCCACTTGAGGATAAGAAGATCCTGCTACAGGCTTGGACTGACCCATCAGGGAGCTGGTAATGCCCTCATGAGTTCCTAGCTACTCAGCATGTTTTTAACTGTATACGAGTCAGGATCCAGTAACTATTGTGGGCTGTGTACAGTGATCTAATGATGATATCATGCCTCCTGCGCAGCATTAGGCTGCTGGCTTAAGAGATGCCAGGAGCAGTGTCCTGACATAACAGAGCTGTGCAATGGGGGAATACCTAAACACCTAGTGGTAGGCCTATATATCTATCTAATGGGGACATTTATACCTATCCAGTAGGGCAGTGAGCTACCTACTTAAAGGGGTTGTCTCGCTACAATGATTGGGTTTTAATTTAAAGATCTTTAAAAAAAAAAGCAGCTTTGCAAATATTGTTCATTACAAAAGTAATACTTAATTTGAGCTAGCCCTGTTAGTAAAACTACATCAGCTTCTCAAATCTCTATAGCAGCTGACCTGTTGATCCTTATTTTAAAGGGCTGTCAGTTCTGAATGACTCACCCACCTTTGAACATCGGAGCAGATAGCCCCTCCCACACAGAATGCTTCTGTAGTGGAAGGAGGGGGAGGAGGACTCTGGCGTCTGTGTCCTGGATTAACCCTGTGTGTGCCTGCTTCCTCCTCTCTCTACACAGATAGATGTGACAGCAGTGACCCTGTCTGTTACTATAATCATGATATGTCTTTGGAACTGTGACTATACTAATACTATACAGATCAGGCATGTGAATACTTTATGTTCTCCTGTAATAGGGACAACATCCTGAGTATAGTAACACTTTCCCTTGTTGTTGCTGGAGATGTGGAGACTTGTAAGCTAAGCAGGGGATATAGGAAAAACATGCATCCCCTCTGCCCCTATTAGCACACCACTTCACACTCATAGATCAGCCCTCTCCTGCAACAGACCTAGGCAGACACACACAGGGTGAACTCTGAGAGCAAACCCCCCCCCCCCCCCGGGATAGAATTTACGTAGCTGCCTGTGGGGGGAGGGGTGGGGGGAGAGGGAGCCGAAACGACAGACCAAGAAGCACCCCCCACAGTTCAACTTACCAGGGACACTGACAGGCTGAAAGCTCGTAATGAGACAACTCCTTTAATGAGGGCCTAAATTCCCATTTACCTAGTGAGGAGCCTAGATACCTATCTAGTAAATGGGAGACATATATATGTACCTATCTACCTAATGGGGTACCTAGATACCTACCTATTGGGGGCATATAAATCTGCCTACCTAGGGGGGGTTAGAGCTATAAACCTACCTAAAAGGGACCTCTATGCCAATCCAGTTGCTGGGCAGCCTATGTATATAATTGGTGAAGATACCTCAAAGGGGGTCTACCTATCTGCCTCCCTTATTTGGGGTGGAACCTACCTACTATTTTAGGGATTTAACTACGTACTATATGTAGACACAAAAAAAGACTTGGGGCACAACTGGGAACCCCATAGCCATTTGTGGGCACTTTTACTGTTTGAGGCACAAGGTGGTTATTAATATCATTAGGGGCACTATGAATTAGGTTGGATTTGGAAGGGAGGTACTGGAAAAGTGAGGAGTTTAAGATGTTTTTGTGAAAAATTCTGCAAGAAAGGGTTGTAGCTCGGAGAAGTCATCATGGGGGTCTGGACTGCATATCGAAAAAAGGGAAAGAGAACGGCTCATCAGAGAAAATGTCACCTGTTAGTCACTGTATGTAACTGTAACTTATATGTGTGCAGAACGCCTGTATACAACTACTATCCTTCAAAATATATTCATTATATGTCGGTAATATTGATCTTTTTAATTCAGTAATAGAATGGTGATGTTACTCAGTCACTTTGTGGTCATGACAGGTGACCAAGATGTAGTAGTATTTGGTCTAAATGGAATTATAAGGAATATTGGTTTTGGAATTCTGATGTTGGTAACACCAATTAGGTGTTACCTGGTGAATATATGATTATTTTTTGTGGTTTTATAAATAGAACTTTGTGTTATAGCTGTTTTATATGTTTTTTTAATTTATTTAAAATTTATTATTTGGGGGAGAGTGGATATATATCTTTATGAGAACTACCCAAAGCTCTGTCATTCTAGCTCACTTGCAGATTGGTGAGGGAGCCCCATCTAAGTATAGGCTGGTGTGATGATATCACACGGGTCTGTATCAGTTGACTGAGACTGAGCAGGGGCACCATGCAGGTGACAGAGACAGGGAGGCAAAGTACAGTAGTTTTAAGGTGGCCTCCCAATCAGCTCCACAGGTGGGCCCTAGGCACCCCAGTCTGACACTGCTTCTAACTAGTATTTGTACATTTTTTGGGGGAGTGAAAGACAAATAGCTCTGCTGTAGATTACAGAGCCCAAACTTCACTTAACTGCTGTATAAAGAAAAACTAAGATGTACGTGACCAAAGTTCACCAATTGAGCAGAGTGGAGTTTGTTGTTTGACACAACCCAATTTGTTATCTGTGCTTTATTTTATATTGCAATTACCCTCACTCTATAGCATCATAAAAATTTAAGGAATTACCGGAGTGCTCAAAAGAGACAGTTCAATTCAGCACTGCTACATCTGAGCAAAGAAAGCCTTTCCCAGATTAGATGTAAAAAAGACTGACAGATCTATAGGCCTTTCTTGAATTTGTGTGTGATAGTGCATGAACATTCATTTGTGGTGCTTTCTGTCTGCTTAATTACTGTAATGAGCAAGACTTTCCCATGCTAATTAAGTATGCTAATCCATCCTTATTTGATACTCAACCACACAGGCATGATTATGTTCCTATAGTAGAGGATGGGGAAACTCTGAGCTAATTGTGGTTTTTTTCCTATGTTTTTTTAATCTGTTTATCATTAATTATGAACACTTCTCATAATGGAACAATCAGATTTGTCTTTCATTTGCTGGACCACCGTTGTCATCTTTTATTACTTCTAGGACCTTCTCATGATATAAGTGTCCCTTATTTTGTAAGGTGTAGTATGGAGCTATGGCTTTTATTGACTAGCATCTCATCATTGCCCACTTTCAAGTAATTATTATCTGTTGTGTGTCATAGATAATGTTATTGTTAATATACTGACCTTATTTTTAGATTTACTGTAGTGATTGTCTCTTCTGGTGTTTTTTCTGCCCTATTATGAACATTCATACAATTCTAACCATTACTTTAATGATTACATACATTTATTAGAGCTATGGCAATTACATCATACTGACAAATAAGGCAATTTGGATACTATCATTTAGTCATTGAAGTGTCAGTCTCAGTTATTATTTAAATGATTAACGCTGCTGTAATTAAGAAAATATTATCTATTACCGATCCTTAAGTACCCTTTAAGCTAGGTGCTCTGAAAATGATAAATAAGTGTGAAAAGCAGAGTTTCTTATGCATAATCTATTATGTCATGTTGACCTGTGCTTCAGATTATTATATGCTCAAATAATAAGGTTTTACACTAGAGCAGTGTGGATGTTTATAATGTGTAGTTTTTTTTCTTTGAGTATTTGGTCATTGTAAATACAATGTATGTTGATGATTGTACGGTACTTATTAAGTTAATAGCAGCCAGTCACAATAGCGATAATAACCTTAGGGTAAAATGTAATTCACATATCCCATGTCGAATATTGTATTAGACATAATCAAAGTATGTAGACATTTCCACATAATAAACTATTTAGATTTTCTTCAAGAAAACCTTTGTTAACCATATGTACAGTTTGTATAGTACTTTTTTTTGTAACATCACTTTGGATTTCACAGCTTACTTTGTTACATCATTGGTTTAATTTGTATTGGAATATTCAATGCTGATAACAAATGTAGAGGGATACAGTATAGTTATACAATCAGATAGTATAATTAAAAAAGACATACGTCCATACAGTTCGACCAAGGCCGGGGCTAAGATGTGGCTGAAAGGGAGGGGTTTAAGCAATAGGTGGACTTTAGGAGACATGTATGAAGGAAGGTGCTTTGAAGTAAATTGTCGAGTCTCGTTATCAGTGTATAATGCGCCTGAATGTATGAAAGTGGTTTTTGTGCGATCATAAATGGTGTAAAGTTCGACTCGCCTCGCCTATGTGTTAGGCGCATTACGAAACTTAAGCACATTACTAATGTGCCTAACATGTATAAAGGCTATAGATAGGTTTAAAAAAAAAAGAAAAGTCATTAGAATAGCATGTCAGTGAATAGAAACTATGGTACTTATCTTGCTTGGTCAACCACAGGTCCCAACCAGACCTGTGGTGTGCTGGCTCTTGCTGTATGTAGAATAAAGGGTGAGAGCAGCAAAAATAAATGTTAAATTTAATATAGTAACAATTAAAAATTTTAAAACATCAGTGGGTTGTTTAATGTAAAACTTTTAGATTCTATTAAATTTAAATACATTTTATAGGAGATATTTTTATATTTTTGGGATATTATATATTTTATATTAATATTATATGATAAACATTTTTTATTAAATTTAAATAATTTAATTTTATATCATTTGATAATTATAATAAATCAATTTTTATTATTGTACTGGTGTAAGTTGAGAAATAAGGGACATGTTTTGCCCTAATGGCAAATCTAGCTCCAATTCGACTCCTCGGGCTCAGACAGACCACGTTGAAATAGGTCTGCCTGTTCGAGCAGTAATGCACCTAGTTTTGCCGAACCACATTCATATATGTGTCTAATATTACGAGTGGGATGAGACACACCTTCATAACGCTCCCAGAATGTCCCCTCATGTTAGGCGCATTAGAAAGTGTCGAGTCTTATGAACAATGTGCCTAACACATTCATTAAATATTCTCCAAAAAATGGGAATCTCGCAAGAGAACAGAGAGTGACTTTTGATCACTATATTTACTATTTTGCCATAGGCAAACTTAAACTCTATCAGTTCTCTATCTATAAAACACTAAAACGTAACTTTTATTATGTATAACTCTTAACCTCTATACACACTATTTAAAAACCTGATTTCTAACCTCACCATTTAACCCTTTCTGCTTCTAAAGGAAGGAATAGCTCCTTTTCTATTATCAAGTCTGGTGGAGCACCACCCATTAACAGGAAAGCCTTATATATACAGCAATTTACTAACTTCAGTAAGGGATCACAAGCCTCCTACTTGAGCAGTCGTCCCTAATCTAATGGACACAAAACAAATAAGGCCCCCTTGTGACACCCTCTGCAGTGGGTGACACTTGTAGACAGAGGTGAGAAATCACAATTTAAAATGTCATGCCTGACGTCCCCAACATGTTTCAGCAGCTAGCCTGGCTTCATCAGGGGTTAGAGGTCCGGTCCCATGTGGCCTAAGCTCTAAGCTTATGGTTTTTAATAAAGCCTGCAGCTTTATTAAAATGAATATGTATATTAGCTATAAAGGAGAAGTGTTTTATGGGAAGAGACTATGACAATAGTGTACAGTACAATGGAGTATATATTCCCAATGAATATGCATATTAGGCATGGAGGAGAAGGGGTTTATGGGAAGTGATAAAGCTGGTAGTGTGCTGTGAAATGTAACACCTATTCTGCTTAGTCCGTTCTAGGGGAGTCACGCAGACTCAATAATATGAGAGTCCATCACAGTCAGGGCAGAAATGTCCATTGATACAGTGCACGGGCGTGGGCAGCATGGTAAGATAGTGCGCAAGCCCGCCATGGAGATAGTGAACTTGTCTGAGGATTGTTGGTTATGGGAGCATGGTGGCAGCAGTAGCAGCACATATTATTAGTGTGCGTGCAGGAGAGTGGAAGGGGGAGTGGGTTTTGTGGATTCTCTGATGGCTAATTGGTGAGCACCTGAAATAGGGTGTATACCTAACATGATTTAAAAGGAAATGAGCTTAGACCACATGGGACCAGACCTCTAACCCCTGATGAAGCCAGGCTAGCTGGTGAAACATGTTGGGGAGGTCAGGCATGACGTTTTAAATTGTGATTTCTCACCTCTGTCTACAAGTGTCACCCGCTGCAGAGGTGTCACAAGGGGGCCTTATTTGTTTTGTGTCCATTAGATTAGGGACGACTGCCCAAGTAGGAGGTTTGGGATCCCTTACTGGAGTAAATTGCTGTATATATAAGGCTTTCCTCTTAATGGGTGGTGCTCCACCAGACTTGATAATAGAAAAGGAGCTATTCCTTCCTTTAGAAGCAGAAAGGGTTAAATGGTGAGGTTATAAACCAGGTTTTTAAATAGTGTGTATAGAGGTTAAGAGTTATACATAATGAAAGTTACGTTTTAGTGTTTTATAGATAGAAAACTGATAGAGTTTAAGTTTGCCTATGGCAAAATAGTAAATATAGTAACACATTCATTAGGCGCATTAGACATCGTAGACGGCTCACTTAGGTACATTTTACGCCAGAAAAGAGTGGAAAAACCCGATCATACATGTCTCCCTTTGTTTCTAGGTGTCTAAATAAGTGTTTATATTATTGTTTTGCTAGTAATTGTTTGAGTCTTTTCTGAAGCTCTCAATTGTTCTTCCTGTGACCAGTTCATGAGGTGACTATTCCACAGATTCACAGTTCTCATGGTAAAAATGGCTTGCTGCCTCTGGAGGTTGAACTTTTTTTCTCCAGATGGAGAGAGTACCCTATTGTCTTTTGAAGGTATTTTATATGAAACAGGATTTTACCATACTTTTATACATACCATTCAAGTATTTATACAAAATAATTGTGAATCCACTTAGACTTTCTTCTCAGTATTAAATCTTAATTAGAGGAAAAGGGAAATAGTGTTTATCTACCATATAATAAAGTTCCTGATCATGTTATATGTATTCAATAAAGGAATTACAAAAGTATTGCGTATACCGGGGTATCATATGCACTTTTTGATTACAGGTAGAATTATAATCTTTATACAGTCACAAAAGTCTAATGGTTACCATCACATAAAGTGGTACAGTACTCATCATGGTTTCTCTTACACTTCTTGGTAAATATTTTTGAAATTTTAAAACACCAACTTCAACTAAATTTCCTTTTGTGGATTCTACTGGAGGCCCCAAAGAACTGTGCACCACACTACTTAATTCCTAAGCAGGTTAATGTTGCACCAAAGATGTCCTGCCTTAGCCTGTCCTTCCTAAGCATTATTTTGCAGAGTTAAACTAGACAGTTTCTACCTTTCACAGGAATTCACTCCTATGCACATAAAAGTAAGTGTGCATACCAACACATGTGCAACTAAGTGAAGTATCTATTATGTGGCTAACACTATTAGGGCCACATGTATGAATACTGTCTAGGTCTAAAACTCACTTTGTTGCCCATAACAGCCAATCAGGGCAACCCTTTCATTTCATGTAGTGCTCTGGAAAAATAAGAGGGGCGCTCTGATAGGTTGCTATGGGCAACAAAGTGAGTTTTAGACCTAGTCCGTTTTGAGTGTAGTATATATGAGTCATGCACACATTAGAGGGGGAACCCGGAGATGGGTGCTGTGGCATAAAAGGTCAAAGGACCGACACACTATACATATACACTAGTAGATATAGATATAAAGAAGTGGTATATTTATTTACAAAGCAGATATTATGCCAAGTTACTACAGAAAATTGAATATATCAAAGATAAGGGATCTGATAACTGCACAGAATTCAGAACAAGCATATCGTAGAGAAAATGGATGCAGATGTCTGTGTGACGTTTCGAAAGGCAGGTCTTTACCAAACAACATCTAGAATAACAAGGAAAAAGAGGAAGAGGAACAAGAAAAGAGAAAAGGGGAAAGTGGGAGGAGGTGGGACGGGAGAGAAAAAAGAAGGTGTGTGGACAGTTCAGGGAAGCCCAGAGTAAAGGTAAAAGGATATCAAGATGACACTGAATGGGGGAGAACAGAGATTATAAAGCATGGAATTTACCTGTGTTAAAAGGTAGAAGGGGGGAATAAATATATGGGAGGCAGCAGCAGCATAAAGGTAATCAATGCTGGAGGAAAAAATCAACAAAAGGTGAGTGGAAAAATAAGTACGGAGGCAGAGTAAAGGAGATATAGGAAGGGATATGCAGGGGAAACCCGTAACAAATGGTGAGGAAGAGAGCTGAAGAGGGAAGGGTAGAGAGGGTAAATAATATGTAAACGAGCAATAAAATAAGGAGAAGTACAGGTGGGGAACGTACCTTCTCCATTTCACCAGCAACCACCCACCTAATACAAAGAAATTGTTGCCACATTCTCAATTCACCAGAATTAACCGCATTGTACAGGACCCAGTGACTTGCCAGTCTCGCCTTAACACCATGGCCCAACGCTTTGCAGAAAGAGGCTACTCTCCCTACTTGCTCCATCCCAATGACAACCATCCCCAACCTTTGCAATCCATCTCCCCTCATCAACCCCCCATGATCCCTATAATTCAGAAATACCATCCATTCAGTCCCAAAATAGTGAATATTATCCGTAAGCATTGGTCTATCCTTTCTCGCTCTTACCCATCGATCCGAGAATTCCAGAACCCCCCACTCCAATGCTTTAAACGTGACAAGAATCTCACCTAGTTAAGACTGACTTTGGACCTATTAAACAGACTAAAAGACAGACGTTCTTTAATACACAATGGAATGGGACAGTTCCCTGCCTGTACCCAGTGCTCTTCAGTAACTAAGGGGGAATTTTTCACCCACCCGTTCACCGGAAAAAAATACCCCATCCATGATTTTTTTACTTGCCAGTCGATTTTTGTCAAATACCTCCTCAAATGTCCATGTGGCCTGTGGTACGTTGGTCAAATCTCTTAACCCATCAAGAACTGTATTTCTAAGCACAAGTTGACCATTCACTGCCAGGAACTTTTTACACATTCCAGCCCACTTCAATAAATGCAATCACTCTGCTGCACAGCTTCGCTTCCAGGTTATCGAGCATGTTCCAGGTCCCAGAAGAGGTGCTAACTGCCTCACTCAACTGTTATGCAGGGAACGCTACTGGATACACACACTTTCTACCTTGGAACCACTTGGACTAAATCGTAAATATGATACAACTTATTGAATCTGTATTATAGTAATTATTCTATAATTACCATATTTTCCAACTTTTTTGACCTTGAACTGAAATGTACCTGCTTATATCATACACCCTGCTTGTTATTTCTTACTTGTTTTCCTTGTTAAATTATGTTTATTATCACCACATTATGTATTCATAAGTGCTTTATTGCATTGTGTTTATGATTACTACTTTCATGTTTATTTCCTTAGATTGTATTTTTCTTCACCCTACTCATGCATTGTTTCTCGTCGATTCCTAGACTAGGTGGTCTTCCACTTTTATCAACTGGACTCTATTTTCCAGGTTGAGTATGTTCTAATCGCCATTCCTCCGTCCCTCCCTCCCCATCTCACTTCTTTCTGTTTCTGTTCTCCCCTCTCTCCTACCATCTTTCTCCATTTTATCATTATTTTCCGCTTTTCTGTTTGCCCTTTTTCTTTTCTTTTCCCCTTTATTTACTGCTTTGTTCCGCTTGTATCTCTCTTCTTTTCATCCATTATCAACCCCTTTGCCCTTCTCTCCTACTCCTCTTCTTTCCTATACACATCATGCTCTTTTTATGTTATCATTACTATCTCCTACCCACTCCATTAACACAATTCTCCCCCTTATTTACTGCCTTTTTCCATTTGTATTTCCCCTCTTATTTATGTATCACCATCCTCCTTTTGCCTTTCTCTTTTACTCCTCTTTTTTCTTATTTCCTCTCCAGATACTCATCATCCTCTATCACTGTTATCAATATTAGCTCTTACCAACTCCATTTACACATCTTTTATTCTCTTTTGTTGTCCATCTTTTCTTTCCATCTTTATAGACACTCTTATTCCTTCTTTCTATACCAATAGTAGTTTCTTTAGTTCTTCCTGCGTCTTTATCTTGCACCCTGCTCCTCTGCACATGTGCAAATCTTCCGCGCATGCCCAGTCATGATTCCATTTTCCCTTACCATTTTTACACACATATCTCTATCGCGCATGCGCGAACTCCCGTTTCCCGCGCGGACGCCTTTATATGGTGTGGCCGCGGTCCTGCACACTGCTACTTCTCACATGTTCCGGACATCCCACATTCCCTCTAGATATGTTCTCCACCTGTACCTCTTTATTTTATTGCTTGTTTACATATTAATTACCCTCCCTACCCTCTTCAGCTCTCTTCCTCGCCGTTCATTACTGGTTTCCCCTTCCTCTTTTTCCCCTCTTTCTTTTTCCTCTTCTCCTCCTTCCATTTCTTTTCCCTTTCCCTTCTAGTCCCCTTTTCTTCTTTTTACTGCCATTATATTATGCACTCACAGACATTGTGCTTTATTCTAGATGTTGTTTGAAAACAACCTGCTGGCTGAAACGTCACACGGACATCTGCATCCAATTTCTCTATGATATGCTTGTTCTGAATTCTGTGTAGTAATCAGTTCCCTTATCTATGATATATTTAATTTTCTGGAGTAACTTGGTATAATACTATCTGCTCTGTAAATAAATATACCGCTTCTTTATATTTTGATGTGCCGGTGTATAACTATGTCTGCTAGTCAGTTTTTATACATGTGGTAGGAGGGCATAATGTAGATTTGTAGTTCAGACTTAACAGTTCAGCTCAACAAAGAAGAATTGCTTTGCTTTTGTCCGCAGCTGGTAACTGACAGGGCTCCTCTTCACCACCCTTTAAAAAAGCGTCTGGGCAGCTTGTAATGGTAAGTGCTGCCAAATTCATTTCAGAATTATAAGTACCCAACAAAACCCAGTCACTGGCTCACATACTAGTCTCGCTCAGACTCAATTCCCAGAAAATCCCAATACCTCTAAAAAGAGTCTCACTAAAACATCACATACAAAAAACCCCATAAGGTTGCATCCAACTTCTAAAGCAGTAAATTCCATCTTCACTTAGTGTCATAACTAGAGGTCTAAGATCCAAACCCAAGTCCTAACTTTACTCTGTTTGTTATAGAGATCTGATGTCACCTCCCCACAACACTGGTGTATCATCAATGTAGTGTGCTCCCATAAAGATACTCTCATTTTCCACTTCCCTATCCTTCATAAATACCATGTTTCCTCCCTTCCCCCACCAACCCAGCATAGAGTTGAGATCAGAAGGGGCCTGTAGGCACCCTTTGCAACAAATATGAGAAAAGCCCATGGTGGTAAAGTGGACCTATTAGAATTTAGTACCATTGAATTAGTGAGACAGTCCCTAATGGGTGAAAGTTGGGATCATAGAATTTTATGGAAGGAGTCAGAATACATCTTTAGTATTGACTGCGTACAGCTGAATAGTCTGATCAAGATCCTGACTTAAACTTGTTTCATTTAGATGTAGCCCCAAGGAGAATGGAATATACATGTTGAAGTATCATCAGTGGTTAAGAAGAAGGTTTATCATCTTTAACAGTTAACTAGTTTATTACTTGACATACAGAATGGTTCTATTGTAATCATAAGCGATAAACTGATAGAGTTAAAGTTTGCCTATGGCAAAATAGTAAATATAGTAACACATTCATTGGGCGCATTAGACATCGTAGCCGCTTACGCATTTTACGCCAGAAAAAGGTGAAAAACCCGATTATACAGGTCTCCCTTTGTTTCTAGGTGTCTAAATAAGTGTTTATATTATTGTTTTGCTAGTAATTGTTTGAGTCTTTTCTGAAGCTCTCAATTGTTCTTCCTGTGACCAGTTCATGAGGTGACTATTCCACAGATTCACAGTTCTCATGGTAAAAAAGGCTTGCTGCCTCTGGAGGTTGAACTTTTTTTCTCCAGATGGAGAGAGTACCCTATTGTCTTTTGAAGGTATTTTATATGAAACAGGATTTTACCATACTTTTATACATACCATTCAAGTATTTATACAAAATAATTGTGAATCCACTTAGACTTTCTTCTCAGTATTAAATCTTAATTAGAGGAAAAGTGAAATAGTGTTTATCTACCATATAATAAAGTTCCTGATCACGTTATATGTATTCAATAAAGGAATTACAAAAGTATTGCGTATACCGGGGTATCATATGCACTTTTTGATTACAGGTAGAATTATAATCTTTATACAGTCACAAAAGTCTAATGGTTACCGTTACATAAAGTGGTACAGTACACATCGTGGTTTCTCTTACACTTCTTGGTAAATATTTTTGAAATTTTAAAACACCAACTTCAACTAAATTTCCTTTTGTGGATTCTACTGGAGGCTCCAAAGAACTGTGCACCACACTACTTAATTCCTAAGCAGGTTAATGTTGCACCAAAGATGTCCTGCCTTAGCCTGTCATTTCCTAAGCATTATTTTGCAGAGTTAAACTAGACAGTTTCTACCTTTCACAGGAATTCACTCCTATGCACATAAAAGTAAGTGTGCATACCAACACATGTGCAACTAAGTGAAGTATCTATTATGTGGCTAACACTATTAGGGCCACATGTATGAATACTGTCTAGGTATAAAACTCACTTTGTTGCCCATAGCAGCCAATCAGGGCAACCCTTTCATTTCATGTAGTGCTCTGGAAAAATAAGAGGGGCGCTCTGATAGGTTGCTATGGGCAACAAAGTGAGTTTTAGACCTAGTCCGTTTTGAGTGTAGTAGGAGCAGGATGCAAGATAAAGACGCAGGAAGAACTAATATTGAAGTATCATCAGTGGTTAAGAAGAAGGTTTATCATCTTTAACAGTTAACTAGTTTATTACTTGACATACAGAATGGTTCTATTGTAATCATAAGCGATTGTGTTTGTGGCAATACATGTGAGGGCCACATGTATGAAAACTGTCTAGGTCTAAAACTCTCTATGTTGCCCATAGCAACCAATCAGGGCACCCCTCATTTCACATAGTGTTCTGGAAAAATGAAAGGGGCGCTCTGATTGGTTGCTATGGGCAAAAAAGACCTAGACAGTTTTCATACATGTGGCCCATAATGTTTTAAGTGTGTAACAAGGGACTGCTGTGTAAACTTGTGTCTAGTAAATGGTGCCAGAACATAGAAGGTGGCTGTGGCTGGCAAAGGAGAATACCAGAGAGGTGGGAGGAAAAGGGGCATATATAGGAAGAGGAGGTAGGGAGAACAAGATAATACAGAGTAGTGTGGTGTATCCAAGCTCACAGGGAGGGTCTTGTGTGTGTTGTACCATCAAACAAGTTAAGGGGTTGTCGAGTGCCCCTGTGCAGAGAACTAGAGAAAGTAAACTTGTGTGTGAAGTTTCAGGACAGGTATGGATGGAGAGGGAGTCTCCCATCCCACAAGCATGGCACTGAAGAGATACTGTCATTACCACAGAGGAACTTAAAGGGTTTTTCTCATCACAAGCTTTCACAGACTTTAGCTGTTGATCTCTCTTACAGCTTCAAATCCAGGGGTGAGTCTCTGCTCCCAGTAGGCTGGTCTTTCCTCCCAGTAGGCCTGTCTCTCCTCCCAGTAGGTGTGCCTTTCCTCACTCAAAAGGTGCGACATCATCATTCTGTGTGAGCAGTGGAAGGGAGAGGATGTCCCAGTTCTGCAGACCTCCGGCAGAGATCAGTTCTCATGCCTGCAAAACTGTCGGCTCCCTCCACAGGCTCCTTGTAACCAGAACACCTGCATTGGTGTAAACTTGCTGCAGAAATAGCTATAGATGCACAGATTTCCTCATGTTTGCTATACTAAGTGATTTAGGAAATGCAAACCAATTGCAAAAGTTCTTATTTTTACTGTCCCCATAATTACAGATATGATCTTTTGTAGCGAGAAAACCTCTTTAACCCTCATTGCAGATTTCTGAGTTATCCTAGTTCTTGTATGCACATTGTTTTAGCAATTTGTTATCTAACTAAGAAAGATACAGTAAAGTAAAGTTAAAATCAGTAAACTTGTGTTCCACCGAATGTATTTTTTATTATCATAATTAAATTATTATTAGAGATGGGCGAATCGATTCTAACAAAGTGGAATTCGTTTAGAATTTCAGGAAAACTTTGATTCTGAACGAAGTCGAAGTTTGGGGTGATTCGCGGGAACGAAGCGTGTTTTTAATTGATAAAATGGCTGCAAGCACATGGCGTTACATGGGGCAAAGAACTCTGGGAGGAAGAAAGGAGTAGCCTAAATGACATGTGCAGAGATGAAGCCAATCAGAGACCGGCGGGATTCTGTGACGTCACCGCACTATATAAGTCCGGACGCGACGCTGGCAGTTCACATTCCTCTCTCTGTGCCGTGTTGTAGCTGCTGCAGCTCCTGTAGCTGAGATCTCACACAAAAGAAAGAACTTTTATACAGCGATTTTTTGGGGGGTGTCACAGCTTGTCTCAGAGACTGCTTCTCTTACGTTCTAATTTTGATTTTGTGGGGTATTGGAATTGAAGTCCAGTGTGCGTCCAATTCAGCTGCATATACATTTTAATGCTATCTGCTCAGTTCTGGAGCACATTGAATATCCAAGGGTTATCTAAGCCTGTTTTTGCTGTTGTATTCAGTTAAAGAAACAGCGTTTTTTTCAATCCAAATACCAGTTAATTTTTGGCTGCTCATTTCTTTTGCGCAATTTATATCCAAGGGCTACTTAAGCGTGTTTGTGCTATTGTAGTCAGTAAAAGAAAGGTTTTTTTAAACGCCAAAGAAGAAATTTTGCCTGTAGCATAATTCATATCCGAAGGTTAATTAAGCGTTTTTCTGCTGTTGTAGTCAGTAAAATACACGTCGTTTTAACACGCCACATAGCTGTTAATTTTTGGCAGCTCATTTCTTTTGCGCAATTTAGATCCAAGGGTTAATTAAGCATTTTTCTGCTGTTGTAGTCAGTAAAAGAAACGGTGTTTTTCAACACCAACGAAGAAATTTTGCCTGAAGCATAATTCATATCTGAAGGTTAATTAAGCGTTTTTCTGCTGTTGTAGTCAGTAAAATACACGTCGTTTTAACATGCCACATAGCTGTTAATGTTTTCAAGATAATTAATTTTGCGCAATTTAGATCCAAGGGTTAATTAAGCGTTTTTCTGCTGTTGTAGTCAGTAAAAGAAACAGTGTTTTTCAACACAAAAAAGGGATTTTGCCTGTAGCATAATTCATATCCGAAGGTTAATTAGGCTTTTTTCTGCGGTAGTAGTCAGTAAAATACATGTTGTTTTAACACGTCACATAGCTGTTAAGTTTTGGCAGCTCATTTCTTTTGCGCAATTTAGATCCAAGGGTTAATTAAGCATTTTTCTGCTGTTGTAGTCATTAAAATACATGTCGTTTTAACACGCTACATAACTGGTAATTTTTGACACCTCATTTCTTTTGCGCAATTTAGATCCAAGGGTTAATTAAGAGTTTTTCTGCTGTTGTGGTCACTAAAAGAAATGGTGTTTTTTCAATGCCAAAGAAGAAATTTTGCCTGTAGCATAATTCATATTCGAAGGTTAATTAAGTCTGTTTGCGCTTTTCTATTCCGTAAAATACACAGTGTTTTTTAAACAGCACATACAAATTTTTCCTGGCCATTTGTGGAGCGCAGTTTATATCCAAGGGTTAACCAAGCTTGTTAGTGGGTTCATTTGAAGTCAAATACAGGGTGCGTATTTATCATATACAGAGATCTTCAGTAAACAGAGTCTGTACATTTTAGAACAAACAGTATGTCAGACAGAGAGGTGGCGGGCTCTTCACATGGGAATGGCAGTGGCACAAACATTCCTGGAGAAGGCCCAGGTCGCAGCACAGAAAGGGGACGTCGCAGCAAGGGTCACTCGGAGAGGCCAGAACTGCCGGTGTCATCTAGCGGCCGTGTGTAGACCAGCAACCCAAGGGTTCTTGATTGGTTGACTAGGTCATCCACTTCCTCCAAGGTAACATCTTACAACCCCAGTCAAGTGTCGGTGGGAACGTCAGACACAACCCTTAGTTGGCATGGCCCGGGAGCAGGTCAGCAGCCCTCACCTATCCTCAACCCGCCAATGTCCCATCTGGTTCCCTCAGCCAGAGATCTACTATGTGGTCTGGGCTCAGCGCCACTATACAGCGAGGATGAACACTCTGAGGATGACCAGCCGCAGATACTTGGCAGCGAAGAAATGGGGCCAATATCCCCTGGGTCTTGCAGTAGGCGGCAAAGTATAGATGTGGAGAGTGTCATGGGAGGTCAGGTTGTGAGGGGTCAGCCTCTGCATACCAAGACCATTGAGGAGTACAGCAGTGAAGATCAATCAATAATCGATGATGATGTAGCCCACCGCACTTGGGAGCCGGGTGAAGCCAGGGCTTCATCATCGTCAGGAGAAGAGGGTGTCAGCTTTCGCCTCAGGCAGCGGTGCAGCTAGCAAGTGGTTAGTGTGGCCATGAGTCAGCAGGGTAGCAGCAGTGGGAGGTCGGGAGCCAAGCGACCACGGGGTAGAAAACCCGCTTCGCAGGTCCAAGAAAGTAGCGGCACAGGGGCTCAGTGAGGCAGAGGCGGTAGTAGTCACTCAGTGTGGAGTGTTGGCGGTAAAATCAGCTACTCTGCGGTGTGGCAGTTCTTTGCTAAGCAGTCGTTCAACGAGGCGATTGCAAAGAGACAACAGTATGCGTCCAACCATCCTAAGGTGCAGAAGCTGACCGTGCTCCTGTCCAAGTTGTTGGTACTGCAGTCTCTCCCTTTCCAAATGGTGGACTCTGCACTGTTCAGAGAGTTAATGGCCTGTGCCGAGCCGAGGTGGAGAGTTCCAAGCCGTAATTTATTTTCCAAAAAGGCAGTATTAGCCCTACACAAATATGTAGAACAGAAGGTGGGCCAGACCTTGAGCTTATCGGTTTGTTCCAAGGTGCACGGCAGCGCGGACTTGTGGAGCTGTAACTACGGTCAGGGCCAGTACATGTCCTTTACGGCCCACTGGGTGAATGTGCTTCCTGCCCAGCCACACCAACAACTTGGACAGGAGACGCTGCTTTCTCCTCCACGTTGTCAAACTGCTGCTCCTGCGCCAATGTCCGCCTCCTCCTCCACCACCACCACCATCTCAGCCTCCACAAGTACTGCTCCATCATACCACATGTGTAGGGCACAGCGGTGTCACGCAGTTCTACACCTGGCTTGCCTCGGCGAACGAAGTCACACAGGGGAGGAACTGCTCCACGTCATGCAGCAAGAAATCGATGTGTGGCTTTCTTCGTGCCAACTGCAAATTGGAACCATGGTGATGGAAAATGGGAGGAACATGGTGTCCGCGTTGCACTGAGGAGGGATGGTCCATGCGCCCTGCATGGTGCATGTGTTCACTGGTTGTTCTGGTTTTGAAAAGGTTCCTGAAGTCTTCCACCGATCTTCAGAACATTCTGAAAATGGCCAGGAAACTGTGCATGCACTTCATCCATTTCTACAAAGCCAGGCACACCCTCCTCGAGTTGCAGCGGCAGAACGGCCTCCCCCAACACACGCTGATATGCGATGTTTCCACCCATTGGAATTCTAGCCTGCACATGTTGGACCAACTGTATGAACAGAGAAAGGCCATTAACGATTTTTTGATGATCCAGGCGGACAGGAGTACTCCCCTGTGTAACTTTGATGTCAGCCAGTGGCAGCTCATGCGTGACACCTGCCGTTTGCTGAGGCCATTTGAGGAGGAGATGTTATTTGTCAGTCGCCAGGACAACGGGATGAATAACATCATTCCACTGCTTCTTGTCCTGGAACAGGTGCTGAAAAATCTGTCTGGGCAGGGGACTGGAGACGTGGCGACTACATCTCGTGGCCACATGAGTTCAGTGGGGACTGAATTGGAGGAGTAGGAGGAGGAGATTGGAGCAGAAGTATTGTCTGGTGAAATGAGTGGTTTTTCTACCCAGGTGACAGGAGAGGAGGAGCAGCAGCAGCTAGAGGAGGTAGATGGAGATGAGGAAGACGACGCAGATGACCCGCAAGCACCGTGGCAGTATACAGTGGAGATGGAGGCAGAGAGTCCCTCGGAGTCACTTGTGCAGATGGCCCGCAGCATAATGATCTGCCTGGCTAGTGACCGCCGAATAGTCACCATCTGGCAGAGGGATGACTTCTGGCTCTCCACCCTATTGGACCCTCGCTACCGGTCCAAAATGGGAGCCTTTTTCCCAGCTATTGAGAGGGAGGACAAACTCAAATACTATAGGGAAATCCTCCGTAGCCAGTTGGCCGCCGCCTATGTGCGGCATCGTCCCTCCTCTGACAGGTCTGACTGGGGGGGGTCCTCAGCGCTCACGTACCACTGCCGCGGCTGTTGTGGGGGGGGGGGGGGTAGGAGCATTACCAGCTCCATCAGCAGCGACTTAAATCTGGAGTCGCTGATGAGCAGCTTCCTTCACCCGCCTAGTGAAGAGGGCACTTGCCAGCAGCAGCAGCAGCAGGACCTGGACAGCACTCTTCCACCCCAGTTAGAAGATCCGCTGGACTACCGGGAAGCCAAACTGGATGTGTGGCCGCAACTTGCCGAGTTTGCAGTGGAGAAGCTGTCATGCCGGCCAGTAGTGTGGCATCAGAGCAGGTGTTCAGTGCGGCGGGGGCCATCGTTACCCCAAGGAGAACCCGCTTGTCCACGGGAAATGTGGAACGACTGACTCAGGCGTGGATCGGCCAGGATTTCCACACACCAATGCTGCAGTTGCTGGTGCCATGGCCTCCACACTGTGTCATTGTGCCCCTCTCTGACGTCATGCTGCTGTTGTGGCTGCTGCCATGACCTCCACATTCGGTAATTTTGCCACTGTGTGGCCTACTCCTGTTGGTGCCACCTCCACACTCTGTCATTGTGCCCCTGTCTGACCTCATGCTGCTGCTGTTGATAACGTCATCTCCACACTGTGTCATTGTGCCACTTTGTGGGCTCCTGATGTTGCTGCCACCTCCAGAATTTGTCATTGTGCACTCTGTGGCCTACTCATGCTGCTGCCAAGTGACCGCTGTCTCACTGGAACACCCTGTGGTTTCCTAATTCTATTTCCACCGTCACCACTAGTGTTGAGTGATTATTATCGACAAAGTTGAAATCGGCAAGGTTTTTATGGTGATCGAAATTTTTAGATCATGCGATAATTAAGGCTAAAATCTGTGCATCATCTATTAAGATCGCGCCATTTTCGGCGCTTCCTGTAATTTTGGCGGCCAGCAAATCAGATTACAGAATAGAGCAGGGTGAGATGTGTGTGCGACGTCATGACTGGGATGTGTATGGTTGCGATTGGCTGGAAAAATCACATGACCTCGTTTTACATTAGAACAGGTTTCCTGTTCAGCCTCAGTGTCTCTCAGCGTTCTCATAGGAGTAGGACGTGCGCTCTGCCTGTGGCCAAACAGCTCAGCGAAATTATTCTATTTCTGCACCAGAGAAACCTCTACTATTAGCTGTGATCCTTACAATTTAGTTAGATTAGTGATGGGAAGATTTTAGTAGTTAGGTAGAGAATTTTAAAGGAGCATCTATCACTGTAAAGTCACAGGGGGAGGCGGGGGGGGGGGGGTTCCGCAGGCGAACACAGACAAGCTCTATAAAGAACACTGGATAAAGTTCACCAAGACTTAGTGTAGACATTGCACTGCAATATCTTTATTATTGACAGTTTGCTATAGAAATATTTCCCGGATATTGGGCAGTCTGAACTTATATTAGGATACACATCATTTCTAGTAACTGCAGGTCTCTGTGTTAGGTGCAAAACTCCACTTTTATTATCAGTATACATTTCAGATAGGTGTTCTTTATCATTTTACCCATTCACCTTTGGTTCAAATATCCACCTTTGCACTTAAATCTGAAAATAACAGCAACTTTTTATGACGTCCACCCACAGGTGAATTGAAAGGTTGCCAAAATAATACGTTTGTCAGTATACTGAATAAAATAAATCAGTTACAGTGTATTTTGACTTTGGCGCATCTACAGCTTTGTTCATTGCGCTGCTTGCAAGATACATCTTTTCTATAAAACAGCAATTTTATAGTCACAACAGGTGAATTGAAAGGTGCAAAAATTAAAATTTTTTATTATCTGTATAATTTTCAGATACGTGGTTTTTTGGACTTTGGCGCACTACAGCTATTGTTCATTGACGCACTGTTGAACCAGGGTAAATCTATTAAAAACAGCAATTTTATAGTCAAACAGGTGAATTGAAAAGGTGCACAAAAACAATACCGTCGTATTATACGAAAACTAACAGATACGTCGGTTATTTTGAACTTTATGGCGCATCTACAGCTTTGTTCATTGCCGCAGCTTGCTCGTATAATCTGAGAAAACAGCATATTTTAGAGTCACCACAGGCGTGAAATGAATGGTGCAGAAAATAAATTTTATTATACGAAATACATTTCTAGATACGTGTTTTTTTTCTTTGGCGCCACGCGCTAAGCTCTCTGTTCATTGGACGCAGCTTGCAGTAAATATCTAAAACTGCTATCTATCTTTATTGTACACCACTGAGTGATTGATAGCGTGCAAAAAAAAAAGTGTATTCATACCGAAACCATTATACAGATAGTTGTTTTTTGAAACATTTGGCGCACTACAGCTTTTGATTCATTGACGCGCAGCTTGCATTGTAATTCTAGAAAACACAATTTTATAGTCCACCACTGGTGAATTGAAACAGGTGCCAAAAAATACATCTTTTATTATACCGATACATTTCAGATACGTGTTTTTTGACTTCTGGCGCACTACAGCTTTGTTCATTGACCGCAAGCTTGCACCCGTATAAATCTTAAAACAGCAATATTTATAGTCCACCACAGGTGAATTGAAAAGGTGCAAAAAATAACGTGCCTTTTATACAAAAACCCAAACAGATACGTTGTTTTTTTTGACTTCTGGCGCATACCCTCACAGCTTTGTTCATTGACGCAGCTTGCACGATTAAATCCTGAAACACAAGCAATCCTAGTAGTCACCACAGCGTGTCATTGAAAAGGTCCATGCAAAAAAATAACGCCAAGTCATTTCATACGAAACAAATATACAGATACGTGTTTTTTGACTTTGGCGCACCTACAGCTTGTTACATTGACGCCAGCTTGCAGTAATTCTTAAAACAAGCAATCTTTTAAGACACCACTGGTGAATTGAAAGGTGCAAAAAAATATACCCGTGTATCTATCGTAAAACTAACTGATACGTGTTTTTTGAGTTTAGTGCGACCCTACGCCTTTGTTCACTTGACGACAGCTTGCAAGTAAATTCTTTATAACATCAATTTTATAGTCACCACAGCCGTGGAACTTGATAGGTGGCAAAAAAATACCTGTGTTTTATTCAGTAATAACATAACGGATTCGGCGTGTGGTTCTTTGACCCACTTTGGCGCACATGACAGGAATGGGTTCATTGACAGCTGATATTGCTCCGTAATTGAAGGCTTATAAAACAAGCAATTTTTATAGTCACCACAGCGTCGAATTGAAAAGGTGCAAAAAAAATTACCCGTTGACATATTATACCCGAAAACATAACCGATACGGCCCTGTTTTTACCTTTTGGCCCCACCACCTTCACCCCCAACCCCCCCGCCCTCCCACTCCCCCCGCCCGCACCCCTTGACGAGCTTGCACGTAAAATCTTAAAACAGCAATTTTATAGTCACCACAGGTGAATGAAAGGTGCAAAAAAATACCGTTTGTTATGTATTATACGAAAACATTAACAGATAACGTGTTTTTTGCACTTTTACACAGTCCAGGATTTGTTGATAGAGACACCTTGCAGTTAAATTTGAATCCAGCCAATTTTGTTTCTGATTAGAGGATTTGAGAATAGCTGTTTGATTTCGCGTTCTTTTTATAAGAGACCTTTCCAAAAAAAAACTAATTCATACCTTCTCAAATTTTATATTTCTGAACATGAGCGAAATAGCTAGGTGGTTAAGCCGAGCCAAAAAGGGGGGTGCACATGGAGTAGAATTAAGAGAGAAGGTTGCTCCTTCCAGTGGTGGCGACAATAGGCCATGCCAGCGAGATCGTCAGTGCAGGGTTCCGTCCAGGCCTGTCATCGCTGGGTCAGGGCCCTGGAATCTTAAGTACACGAACAGCGTCGCCAATCTGTCCTTCAGTGGTAATGCACACCTGCATCCAACGTCTACCTCCTCAGTCCCTCACAATCACGGCCAACAAATGTCCGTCAATCAGCATCATCAGCATCCGTCCAACATGAAGCATCCCAAAATGTCAACTCGATGTAACCAACCTGTGGATAATCCATTGTCTGAATCCTCTTTGATGACCAAATGTGGTGGGTCAGGAGCATGTTTAAAAGATCAAGAGGATGGATTTAGTTGCTCTGACGCCCAGTTACTGATCGCACATCAGAGGAGGAGAAGGAAGACGGTCAATCAGGCAAAAATCCCCGGCGCTGCGGTCAGAAACGCCATTGCAGGCACCTCTTGCTTGCAGCCCGCAGCTTCTGGTGCAGAAAGGTCAGGACGACCAAGTCACACTGTGTTGATGATGATGATGATGACTGACGACATTGCCGGATCCATCCTGTTTTTCCGCAGGAATTAGCTTGGCGAGCGCTTCATCAGTGGAAGAGGAGTGGTAGTGTCAATACGGGTTCCCCCCGCCACAAAAAGGGAGAGGGCGGTCGCAGAAGTCCGCTGATATGATTCCGCCAGCCACGGTCAGCGCAAAAACCCGCTCTCGCTTATCGCCGTCAAAAAGGTCAGGACCTCTCAAGCCTGGGGCCTTCTTTGAGCAAGCCTCTGATTCACCCAGCGATGTCATATGCCGCCTTTGCCGTAAACGCATAAGTAGAGGGAAGAACCTTAAGTGGTTAACCACCACCAACATGTCTAGTCACATGCAGCGAATGCATGAGTTGAAATGGAGGGAACACTTGGCCAAAAAAAGGCCGACCGACGCGGGCCTCCAACCACTGTTCACACCCTCTGTCTCTGCCTCCTCCTCCTCCGCCACCACCAAAAAAGGCATTTCCTCAGCTGCCCATGTCTCTCAGAGTCATGATCAGGATCAGCCTCCGCTTCATCCTCCACCGTCGCCCAAGTACACACCAAGCACCACCAGAGACCCATCTACCCTTCTCCTTCCGCCAGTTTGACGACCTGCACGCCGTTACAGCGGGCCAGTTCTAGCAGCAGCCTTCTGTCTTCCAGGTTGGGAGCAGCGAGAAACACTTTAACCCAAACCATCCAAAGCAAAAGCGTGAATGTCGGCATTGCCAGGCTTTTGGCTTGGGAAATTGTTTGCCTTCCGTCTGGTGGACACGATGGGTTCCGGCACATCATGGCCCTTGCCCTGCCCCCAATACCAGATGCCGAGCAGGCTTTTCTTTGCCAGAAAAAGCCGTCCCAGACTGGCCAGACACGTGTCATCTAAAAATTTCAATGCGCGTTGTCTGGCATTCTGTGGCGGAAAGTCCATTCTGAACACCAACACATGGACTTGTAAGCACGGCCAAGGCCACTATATCTCTGTGACAGCTCACTGGGAGAGCTGGGGGGGATGGTTCTCTGGGGTGACAGTGGCTCTCAGGCTCGGCGCAGCTCTTCAAACCGCAGGGTGGTGCAGGGCTCTTTCCCCAAGGTCCTCTGTGGCATCACGTGCATGAGAAACCAAGCCATTTTGAAAGTAAATCTGTTTGGAGGACCCCCCCCCCCCCTCCCCACAAACCGGTAAGGAGCTTGTGGACGGCTTCTCCGCAAACGAGGACCGAGCGCATGGCTGGGTGACAAGAACTTGTGCCCAGCAAGGTGGTATGCGATAACGGGCGGAAATCATGCTGGCCGCCCTTAAGATCAGTAGGCTGGAGCACATCCCTTTGCCTGACATGTCTGAACTTGGTCGCCAGAATTCCTAAAGAGCTACCGGGTCTGGACTGCTGCTGTAAGAAGGCTCGAGGTTCTGAGTATCTCACTTCCGCCGTCGCACCCTGCTTCGTCCCGCCTGGCTGCCGTCTGCAGGTCAGCTCGGCCTCACGTCAACCGTATCGCATTGTTGACGTGGCAACAAGCGTTGGAATTCCAACCTCCACATGCTCCAGCGATTGTGGCAGCGGCGCACATGCCATTACGCAATACGAAGTGAAACAAGGCCTGACATAGCAGCCGTGCGGACCTCGGGGTGTGTTGAGCCACCGAGAGTGCATTCTGCGTGAAAAGAGCTCTGCAACCATCCTGCCAGTTTTGAAGAAGCCACCAAAATGGTCAGTGCGGACAATCCCTTGTCGCATGAGCATTTGTGGTTATCTTAGGTCTGGAACGATCGTTGGACACTCTTGAAAAAAGGTCCCGCAGCGACGGAGGAGGAGACGGACACAGATGCGGACACGGAGCCTTTCTCTCGTCAAATCCACAAGGCTCGACAGTTTCACAATTTCATCGGTCTTTCATTAGGAGTGGTTCGGTGTCCAGAGTTAGTGCAAGGTGACGCAACAGCTCTCAGGTGCATCATCTCAGGCAAGTCAGGGCTGAGTTGAAGCTGTGCAGGAGGCAGCGGAGAGGAGGAAGAGGAGGAGGAAGGTTTTTCCTGACACCGATGTTCCGGACGTCCCAGAGCTAGGGGAAATCAAGGCTCCATCTCTCACATGAGTGCTTGGTGCTCATTTCCTCCAAATTGATCCTCGCATTAAGGCCATCAAAAAATGAACAATCAGTTTACTGGGTGGCACCCTCCTGGATCCCCGGGTACAAACAAAAACAAAAACTCAGCACTTCCTTCCACCCACCACCAAATAGTGAGTATTAATGCGGGAAATGGAGTCCATGATGATGATCAACTGGAGTAAGTCTGGTTGCGTCTGCTTCTCCAGTTCTTCAAACTGACACGGTGGGGGAAACAACGCCAGCGATTGTGACAGCAGTAGAGTGCCAATTAGCATAGCGGCAGCAGCAGCAGCAGCAGGCAAGGTGGCAGAAGCCCTTAATGGTGTGACCTCTGGCAATCTTTATTTACCACCTCACCAACGCATGCAATGCAGGGCACATCATTACAACTCCCAGTGACCAGCTTAAGTTCAATGGTGCGGTCGACTATTGCGTCTCAACACGATTGTTTTTGGATGTGTTTCGGAACCCAATAGACTTCTGGGTACCAAAAATGGCCGAATGGCCCGAGCTGGCTCGCCACGCCATTCGAGGTGTTGTCCTGACCTGCAGCCAGAGCTCATATCTGAGCGGACTTCAGCCACAGCCGGAGGGAGTCATTACAGACAAACGCATCCGTTTCCACAGATAATGTGGATCGTTTCACTTTCATCAGATGAATCAGGCATGGATCTCTGATGATGTTGTGGCCCCAATTGCCCGATGGTCAACGATTAGGTTGCTGTCTTATTCTCATTCCTTCCAAACAGAAATGGTCCTTGAAAAACTTATTTTTAAAGTTGATCAATTTCTTACTGCAATTTTAATTCTCAATTCCCAACTGTTCATTTTGCTGGGTTTTGCTCGGGAGGAGACTGTAAAAGACACCAAGGTTTCATGACAAAACCATATTCATTTAATCAGTCATCTTTAGACTTTTTCGCATTGTCATTTGTTTTGGGGTCATGTTCCTTACAATTTTTGAAACAGTGCCTGAGTAGTAATATTTTTTTAAATTTTTTGGGTCATGTTGCAGTGAGATAAAGCTATATTCAGGTCATTTGGAACGGAAATGTGGACTTCTAATTGGCAGTTCTCCCTCACATTTTTTAACTGTGGAGGAGAAGTCATTTTCTATAATTTTTTGGGTCATGCTGCTTTGAAATGCAGCAATACTACAGGTCATATCTAAAAAATGTTGTTTCTAATAGACATTGTGTTCTTCCAATTGTCAAAATGAAGTGGCTCATTGGGCAATGTTTTGAAATTATGGGGGCATCATTTTGCTGTGTACATGCTGCTATACATTACAGGTCCTATTTATTAAAAAATGTGTTGTTAAACAGACATTTGTTCTTCACAATTGTCCAAAGTGGCTCAATGGGTCATGCTTTGAATTTTTGGAGGATTTTGCTGTGACATGCAGCTATGCTACAGGTCCTATTATAAAAAATTTTTGTTTCTAACAGACATTTGTTCTTCAGAATTGTCCAAAGTGGCTCATGGGTCATGTTTTGGATTTTTCGGGGGCATTTTGCTGTATTGCATAGCAGCTATTCTACAGGTCCTATTATAAAAAAAATGTTGTTTATAACAGATCATTTGTTCTTCACAATTGGTCAAGAGTGGCTCAAGGGTGATGGTGCTGTCAGAAACAGGAATGGTAGGACACTGTTAATGGACCACATATTGCAATATGACTGTTTTGCAAGATCTTTAACATAGCTATCAATCCCTGTATGAGACACCCATTTAATTTATTAAAAAAAGGAGAAACAAAGACATTGTGGGATTCCATCCTAGTTTAAAATGTGTTTTCTAGAATTAAAGTACTAAAAAACTTGATGTACAAAATAGACAGTTAAAAAAATTCTCTGAATTGTACAAGGGAGGATTCAGGAAAACTTGACCAGATGTAGGTTATTCAGAGGACATGGAGTTATGGGAAGGACAGAGAACAAATTACAGAGACCATTTCCTCCTGCAAGTTGAGGTAAAAATGAGAAAAGAATGCCAAGAAAAGGGCTCATGGGTTGTAAAAGGAGCGTTAACCACCAGCATTCCAAGGTGAGCTCCAATTGGTCCGCACTCATCGGAAGGGCAAGCGCTACCCAGGTCTTGACTGTGTACTGAGGAAGGCTGGAGTTCTCACCTTTCCCTTCCGACTTGGCGTTCAGCTCGGGAAGTTTTCGTTGCTGTCGTTCATCAGGGCATTTTAACCAGCGTTTGTAATATATGTACAGGACGCACCAGCCTGAGGCTCTTCACCGCACACCAACTGTAACTCGGCTGGGTCAGCTGTGGTGGTTGGAAAGGATACTTTTTCTGGCACTTTTTAATCTGTGGTCAGACAGGTTTAAGGGTCATGCTGCGGTCAGGACGGTTTTATCAATGTCCAGTTCAACTAAAATGGGTTGTTGAAAGACTCCTTTATTCCAGGCACTTTTTAATTGGGGCGTCAGACAGGTTTTAATGGTTCATACTGCGTCCAGGACAGTTCTAGTCAATGTCAGTGTAAAATACTAAATGGTGGTTGAAAGACTCCTTTTCCGGCACTTTTTAATTCTGTTGGGTCAGACAGGTTTAAGGGTTCATGTGCTGGTCAGGAACAGGGATATTTCAATGTCCAGTTCAAGTAAATGTTGGTTCAATTAATACTGCCTTCTGGGCACTTTTTAATTTGTCGGGTGATGCAGGTTTAAGGGTCATGCTGTGGTCCAAGACAGGGATAGTGAATGGTGTGTGACTTTTTTTCTGTGGCTTTTATAGCCTAAGTGTTGTGCCTAAGCTGTAGCAGGTATCCATTTGACTGTTGTGGCTGTTAATTCCAGCTTCTCCAGCCCTGTTTGGGTGTAAGAATGAAGGTGTTGTTGCTCTCCCATAGACTTTAATGGTCATCGGAGATGATCGACTATCGACTATCGAAAAACCTTATCGATGGTGGCCGACTATCGACTATCGCCCGATGTCGATAGCCAACGTAATCGCTCAACACTAGCTGTGTTATATGGATGGGGGTGCAGAGTGTATAAGGCTGTGTTGTGTTATATCTGGCAGCTATAGAGACTCAATAATTGCCCAAATCCTTCAGATAGAGCTATCACTGGTAGAGGAGCATAGAGAGCTCAGAGTCTTTATTAAACAGACACAGATAGCAGTAAGTACAGAAAGCTGAGGAAGCCAGTTTCATTTTTACACAGCTCAGAAGGAAGTGAGTGCAGGTAGCCAATCACAGCGCAGGGTGTGTGTACCAAACAGGGGGTTGTGACCCACCAGGGCTATACAAAATATCGCGTGGCCCGAACCCAGACTACAGATTTAGCTCTAGACCAGTGGTCTCAAACTGCGGCCCTCCTGCTGTTGGGAAACTACAACTCCTATCATGCCCACTGTTATAGATTATATAAATGCATGATGGGAGTTATAGTTTCCCAACATCTGGAGGCCCGCCGTTTGTGACCACTTACAGATTAGTTACTAGCTGCTGTACTAAATTATTTAGGTAATACAAACCAATTGCAAACTAAAAACAGTTATTTATACTGTCCCCCTCACTACAGATATGAAAAGCCCTTTTAGTGAGATAGAAACATATACGTTACTTCAGCAATTTAAAGGCATAAAGGGGTTTCGTTTTGCCCCAAGGGGGGAAAGTAAAAATTTCCTATGTGGCACACCAGCACCCTACCTGTTTTTTTAATTTTAGTGAAACATTTTGAAAGCTATTTCATATCAATTTCCTATTATTATTTTAATGGCAGGATTGCTTTAGTCATTTAAAGGGGAAAACCCAAAATATATAAAAATCTCCCCAGGGCTTGATTTTTTTTACAAGGTTTTGTTAGTTAGGTTTTAAAATCATCAATTGCACACAGCCCTAAAGTAAGTATTTCATGTTATGTATAAACCATTAACCATCAGTTTTAGGAATCTAACTTTCAATTGAGGAACGTGTATCTGTGGTTTATTTAAGGGATATCATTGCCTTTAAGGAATGCTTTTCACTTCAACCAAGCCTAATGTATTTTCTTTTTTAACCAAATTGACTTTATAGATAGGGATGAGCGATATTATTGACAAAAGTTGAAATGGCCTTTTTTTTTGGCTGATCGGAAATTTTGATCAACGATTTTTTTAGGTGACAATCTTACAGATAACTATTACTATCGCGCCATTTTCAGTGTTTCCTGAAAATTTTGGCGGCCAGCCATTCAGCTCTGAGGATAGGGGGGGGGGAGGAGGATTTTACAACTCACCACTTTGGGTGTATGGATCCCATTGGCTGCAAAAAAATCACGTGACTCATTTTTTTGCTGCTCCCTTTCCCTGTTTGAGCCATACTTGTCATCCTCTTCCAGCGGGGACGTGTCTGTCTCAGTTTTAAACCAGAGCGTTCAAACAGCTCTGATAGTCACTTTTTACAAGAAAGCATCCACCTAAGTTTTTAGAAAAGAGTTATTTTTAGAGAATTGCACTTTTTTTTATTTAAAAGAAAGTTTTATGGATATCTATGGTGGTGAGCCGCCGGCGGCGGGGGGGGGGGGGTTTGGGGGCGGCAGAAAAAGAGGCTTTTAAAACGAAGGGATATTTTGAGCTCAGTGTTTCTGTGATTTTTCAATTGAAAAAATTTGTTTTCTCCCATTTTTGGCCAGGAGACCTCTGCTAGCAGTTGAAATTGTTCCTGTATTTTCGTTCTATTGAAATCACTGCAGTGGGGAGGGGGGGGGGGGGGGGCGGGGGGGGTGGGGGGAGGAGAGGCATTTGAAAAGAAGATATTTTTCAATCAGTGTTTTTTCTGTGATTTTAAATTTGAAAAAAAATTGTTTTCTACACTTTGTGGCCACAGACCTCTGCTACAGTTGAATTGCCCCTGTGTTTTCGTTTATTGCAATCACTGCTGCGAATCTCCCATATTACCCATATAATTTTTAAATTTTCCCTATTGCTTTTCATGCGTCTGTTTGGCGCAAAGAGTTCTTTGTACGAAATATTGTGTTTAAAAATTTCCCTAGTAAATTTCGCTTGTAGTCGTGCTGGGCAAACCTGAAATATTAATCCATTTTAAATTTTTAAAATTTTACTTATTGCATTATCGTTTTTTGGGCGCAAAGAGTTCAGTTGTACGAATATTGTGGTCTACAAATTTCCTAGTAAAATACGTTATAGTCAGGGGTCAAAGGGGCTCCCTTTTTAAATCCATATAACTTTTTAATACTTCTATTTCACTCAGTGCGTCTCAGTTTGGGCTAATCGTGCTTTGTACATATTTTGGGTTGAAAACTTATAAATTGTACCCCCTACTGGGCAGTTGAAAACTGGGGGACTGAAGGAAGAACCCCTTTGATTTGGTGTTAGGGTTTTTCCCACCAGACCGATTTCCAATATTTGATAAAAAAATTCTGTTTCTAATCCTAGTTGCCTTAGGAAATTAGGGGATTTAAAAAAAGCTGTGTTTGCTGTTTTTCAATAGAGACTATCAAAAACTCTCCCATCCTTTTTAAAATTTTTATTTTTGAACAGGACGAAATGCAGGGGGGTAAGCGAACAAAGGGGGGGTGTAGGACGGAGGTAGAGGTACGAGAAAAGGGTGCTCCTTTCATGCTGGTGCAACAGCAACCCGCGGAATGTCGGTTGCGGGACCGCGGGCCTGTCACGCGGGTCAGTGCCCGGGAAATCTCGTAAGAACAGCGCCCCAATTGTTCTTCAGTGGTTAATGCAATCTGCAGCACAGTCTTAACCTCCTGTCCTCCCAGTCCCCAGCCACAAATGTCGTCTCATCGAACATCCGTCCAACATAAGCGAAGGCAGCCCAAATGTAAAACTCGTGTACCCCCCCACTGTGGAAAACCCATTTTTAAAGACCTTTTTGATGAAAAATGCGGTTGGGGTTCAGAAGGCATTCAAAAAAAAAGGCCAAAGGGATGTTTTGTCTGTCTGACGCCCAATCATTGTGCCCAGAGGAGAAAAAGGAAGCCGGTCAATCAGCAAAACTCCCGGGCGGGTGGGCAACCCCTTGCTCCCTTTGCTTGTACCCCGCAGCTCCAGGATGCAGAATGTGGGATAGGACTTTCTCTGTTTTGATGATGATGTGACGACATTGCGGACCAACGTGGTCATTCAGCCAGTTTTTGCTTGCGAACGCTTCTACTGGACGAGGAGGAAGACGATGGGGTAGTTAGTATAGGTCCCGCCTCAAAAAGGAGGGAGAGGGGGGGTCGCCAACCCCCTGAGATTATTCCAAGCCCCACCGGAAAACATGCTCCTCGCTTTCGCCGTCAAAAAAGGCCCAGGGCCTCTAAAGCCTGGGCCTTTTTCGAGCAACCCCCTTTGATTCCCCCGCGTGTCATATGCCGCCTTTGCCGTGAAACGCATCACTAGAGGAAAACCTGGTGTTTAACACCACCAAATGTCTAGTCACGCGCGAATGCTTGATTTGAAATGGGGGAACATTTTGGCTTAAAAACCTGTGTCACACCATCAGTCTCTGCCTCCTCCTCCTCCCCCCGACCAAGTGTACCAGCTACCCTGTCTCTCAGCGTCTGTTTCAAGGACAGCCTCCTTAGCCTCCCTGCGCCCGGGGTACCCCACCCACCAGACACGCCTCCCCCCTTTTCTCCTTTACCAGTTTGACCTGCATGCTTTTCAGGGGCCCATATAGCAGCCAGTCTTCTGTTCCCAGTTTGGGCAAAGAAAACTTTAACCCAAACCACCCCAAAGCCAAAAGCCTGAATTTCGGCATTCCCGGTTTTTGGGTTTTGGAAATGTTCCCTTTCCCCGTTGGGTGGACAAGAGGGTTTCCCCCCACATCATGGCCCTTGCCTCCCCCAAATCCCAAAGACGAGCAGGCTTTCTTTTCCAAAAAAAGCCGTCCCTGCCCTGGCCACCCGGTGTTTTTTAAAATTTAAAGCGCGTTGTCTCATCTGTGTGGCAAAGTCTATCGACCACTGATACAGGACTATAACAGGCCAAGGCCAGTATATCCTGTACAGCTCAGGGGTTTGGCTGGGTGGAGGTCTCTGGGGGGACGTGGTCTCGGCTCAGAGCCGCTTCAAAAGGCAGGGGGGGTGCCGGTTTTTTCCCCCCAAAGGCCCTCTGGGGCACCCGGGGCCCCCAGAGAAACCAGCCTGTTGAAATGAATCTGTCTTGGAGACCTCAACACACAGGTCATAATTTTGGATGGCTCTTCCAACGAGACGAGGCTGGCCCTGGGGAAAAAACCTTGTGCCAGGCAAGGTGGTGTGGAAAATAACGGTCGAAAATCTCCTGGCCCCCCATTAAGATCGGTGGTGTCCCAAATCCTTGCTGGCACACGTCATGACCTCGTATCCAAAAATTTCTAAAGTGCTACCCCGGGTTGGACTCCCGGTGAGGAAGGCTCGAGGCTGGCTCACCTTCCGCCATTCCACCCGTTTCGCCCCGCCGGGCCGTTCTGGGTCAGTGGGGCCCTCCCGCAACCGTCCTCATTGTTACGTGGCAACATGATGGAATTCCACCCCCCCACATCTCCCGATTGTGGCCGCACGCAATGCCATTCCGAAGTACGAAGTGACGCATGACCTGACACCAGGGTGCAAAACCCCCGGGTGTTGAGCCCCCCGAGAGTGGAGGCAGGTGAAAGGGGGTCTGCACCATCCTTTCCCAGTTTTGAAGAAGCCACCAAAATGGTCAGTGCAGACAATGCCCTTTCAGATGAGCTTTTGGGGGTGATCTTTTTTCTGGAACGATCGTTGGACCTCTAAAAACATCAGGCCCCCACAAGTGGGAGGAGGAGACAGACCAAGCCTTTTATCTCTGGGAATACAAAAGGCCCCCGACATTTTTCACAATTTTATGGGTCTTCTTTTAGGCACGGTTTGGGGCCAGGGCTGGTGCAAGGCGGGGCCTCGCTCTCAGGGTAAAGCATCTGAGGCAAGTCAGGGCTGTGTTGAAACTGATTGGAGGAAGGGAGGAGGAGGATTGGTTTCCGGGACACTGATGTTACCCATGTCCCAAGGGGCCCTTTGGAAAAAAGGTTTTTCACGGTTTTGGGGGGGAGGAGAAGATGAAGATCAGTTTTTTAAAGCCCCTTGGGTCCGAGGCTTTGGGGAAAAAAAGGGTCCTCTTCACATGATGTTGAATGCTCCATTTCCCCCCAACATGATCCTCGCTTAAGGCCATCAAAATAAACAACATTAGGGTGGCCACCCTCCTCAATCCCCGGTAAAAAGCAAGATCAGACTTTTTCCCTTTCCCCCCACCCAAATGGAGAAAATGCAGGAATGGGAGACCGTGCGATTGATCAACTGGGGGACACTGTTGCGTCTGCTTTCCCTTTTTCAAATTCCTGGTGGAACAAGTCAGCAAAGTGACAGCGTAGAGTGAGGGGTAGCGGCAGCGCAGGCAAGGGGAGAAGCCAATGGGTGACCTCTGGCAATCTTTTTTTACCACCTCACCAAACGCATTTCAATGCAGGGCACACATCCAAAAAAAAGCCAGCTTAAAATCATGGTGACAACTATCGCTTCTCAACACCGAGTTTTTGGTAGTTCCAGACCAAAACAACTTTTGACTATTTCCCAAAAAGGTGTGGGGGCCCCAGGCCCGAAAGCAGCCCCGGTCATAAACTGGGGGACCTTCAGCACAGCTGGAGGGAACATTACAGAAAACAAACCCTTTTCCATGATTTGGGATGTTTTTATTCATCAAAATGAATCAGGCGTGGTCTCTGATGATGTTGTTGCCCCAATTGCCGTGCACCGATTTTTTTGCGGTCTACTTCATATTTGCTTCCAAAAAATTTTTAATGATCATTCCTACGCAATTTTTATTCTCATTCCCAAAAGGTCATTTTTTTGGTTTTGCGGTGAGGGGGACTATAAAAGAAACCCCCGCTGGGGCATTGAAAAAAGGGGAATTTCTTTCCCATCCCCTTGGGATTACTTTTTTTTGCATGGGGGTTTAAAAGAATGGTGGTCCACCCCAATTTTAAATTCCCTTTAATTTTAAAATTTTTTTTTAATTTTCAAAATTTACTTTTCAATCTTATTCTCAGGGAAATAATTTTTTGGGCAAAAAACCTGTGCCAAATTAGCGAACCGTTCTAACATATGTGTCGGTTTTCTGCTTTGTTATTCTCCGGGTTTTTGCAATTTAAAAATGTTTTATTGAAAGCGGGGGTAATTTACATGTTTTTAAAACCGCTGCCGTAATGTTTCTTTTTATATAATGTGCAAGGGGATAACATCCCAAAAAAACGGCGTACCCCTTTAAAGGGAAAACCTTTTTTACTGAACAAGGGCACCAATGGGTTTAAATATAAAAATGACCTATTGTTAATATATTGAAATAGGTTTAAAAATTGAATGGAACCCTTTTGACTACGAAAAAAATGCCCCGTGATTGGCTATGCGTCAGGCTAAAGTCACAATTAGCGAGTTTTAATTTTGGGGGATTTCTTTTTAAGCATGTATTTACATTTTTAAATTTTCCCGTGAAAAAGGGCACTATGGCCGAAAGGTTTGTAAGTGCCAGCTAGCTTAATGTTTTTACCGTGCACGTTTTTTTATAATAAAGCATTCTCATTGAAGCCGTGGTGCCGGTTTAAAGTTTCCGCCCGGATGAGCTCGGAAGGGGGTACGAAAAGCAGGTTATTCACTAAAGCCCGATTTCTGCTGTGGAGCTGAGGTGTCCATGCGGGCAATGGTTCTTACAAGGGGTTACAAATTTCGGAGAGACCAAAAAAAACTGAAGGTGAGCCACAATTTATAACTGTGTTATTACTATAAAAGACACCAATTGTAACGGGGGTTCCTGAAAAAAAAAATTTTTTTTTACTCTTATTAAAAAATTTTTTCAACGTCAATGGTTTGGGGTCTTTGGGGCGTGAGTACAGCTATAATCAAGGTCCTTTGGAAAAGAAAAAGTGGCTTTTAAGTGACATTTCTCCCTCACATTTTTTTTTAAATGGGGAGGGAAATCATTTTTATAATTTTTTGGGATCATGTTGCAGAAATACGCTAACCTACAGGTCTATTTTTAAAAAAAGTGGTTTTAACAGACATTGTTTTCCCAAAATTTTCAAAATTTTGGCCAAAGGGTCATTTTTTTGAAATTTTTTGGGGGGGGGAAAGTTGCGGAAAAACACTTTATAAAAGGTCCTATTTTTAAAAAATGTGGTTTTTTAACAGACATTTGTTTTTTCACAATTGTCAAAGTGCCAAAGAGTATGTTTTGAAAATTTTAAAATTTTTGGGTGGGGCTGTCAAAAAAAGGGAAAAGGTAGGATCGTTAATGGAACTATTGCAAAAAGACTTGTTTTTTCAAGTCTTTAGCATAGCTAGGAAACCCTGTATAAAACAAACCCATTTAATACAAAAAAAAAAAGAGAAAAAAAAGAGTGGTGGGATTCCATCCTATTTTAAAAATGGTTTTCTAGAATTAAGCTACTTTAAAAAAATTGATGTCAAAATGCTGATACAAAATTTTCCCCCTTTAATTGTACAGGGGGGGTACAGGAAGACTTGAAAAGTGTAGGTTTTTTAGGGGACATGGAGTATGGAGCCAAAGGGGAGAACCAAAAACAGAGACATTTCCCAGACGTTGAGTAAAACGAGAAAAAAGAATGCCAAAAAAAAAGGGGCACCTGGGGGGAACAGGAGCGTCAACCACCGGGATTTCCAAGTGAAGCTCAATTTTTTTTCCCCAATACGGAGGGCAAGCACTCTGTAGAGGCAGAAATTTCCAGGTGCTATCCAGGTCTTTTATGTGTTTCTGAGGAAGGCTGGAGGTTTAGCTCCACTTCCACTTCCGAACTCTGCTTCAGCAGCCTGTTTTCTTGCTGCATCAAAAGGGATTTTTTTGCCGTGTTAATGTGACGGACGCCAGCCCTGGGTTACCGCACCCATGTAAACCCCGGGCCTGCTAGCTGAACCGAGTGTAATAATAACGAACACCAGCCCTGGCTTCACCCCACCCCTGTAACTCGGCCCTGTGCTGAACTTCGTGACCCCCTTTACAGTCTCCCTGCCTTGTCGTAATTTCCTTCACCCCTTGACAGTAGAAGGATTTTCGGACAGGCCTGTTGACCTACTGGGGGAACTGTTTCGTTTGCTTCAATTCTTTGTACGGTGGGGAAAAAATGTCCCAGTAGAATGGCAAGTGCTCTACACAGCATATTGGAAAACTAGTTGTTTTTTTTAAAATAGTTTTTTTTTTATTGTGAAATTTTTGCTGATGGGCCCCCTTTAAATAGTGAGAGCGATTGCTCAACTATCGTATCGGATCGATGTCGATATGTCAATTATCATGCCGATATCCGTAAAGTAATCGCCGTGACCCTTAAAATCTATGGGAAGAGGAACAACACCTTTTTTTCTTCACCCAAACGGGGGAGAAGTGGAAATTTAAAATCCACAACAGTAAAAATCGAACGGCTAAAAAACTTAGGGAAGACAAATTTGGGAACAAAGTCACAAAAAAAAATCACAGGCTATTTCCATCCCTGTCTTGTACCACGCATAACACTTAAACCTGCGACCCAAAATTAAAAAGTGCCCGAAGGCCGTATTTTTTTGGGAACCATCATTTTACTTGAAACCCGGGGCATTGACTATACCTGTCCTGGGCCCCAGCATGAGCCCCAAAACCTGCATGACACCAATTTAAAAAAAACTGCCAGAAAAAAAGGGGTCTTTCAAAAACCCCATTTTAGTTGAATGGCCTTGACTTTTCCTGTCCTGGGCCACAGCATGACCCCTTAAAAAACCGGTCTACCCACAGATTAAAAGGCCTGAAAAAGGAGTTATTGAACCACCATTTTAGTTGAACTGGACATTGACTTAACCCTTCCTGGGCCAAACATGGCCCCAAACCGCTGACCCCCAGATTTAAAAAGTGCCCGAAAAAGGAGTCTTTGAACCACCATTTTAGTTGAGGAAATTTTACTATAACGTTGGGCCACGATGAGCCCCAAACCTGCATGCCCCACAGATTTAAAAAGTGCCGGAAAAAAAGGAGTCTTTTAACCACCTTTTAGTTGAATGGCCATTGATTATCTGTTTTGGGCCACAGCAGACCTTAAAAAACCCGTTGACCCACGATTAAAAAATGCCTGAAAAAGGGTCTTTTAAACCCCAATTTTTAGTTGAACTGGACATTGACTATACCTGCCTGGGGCCACAGCAAGAACCCCAACCTGCATGATCCCCATATTTAAAAGTCCCGGAAAAAGGAGGCTTGAACCCTTTTATTTGAATGGACATTGCTAGGTCTGCCCTGGACCGCGCTGACCCTTAAATCTCATGACCACAGATTTGGCCGTGACTGGAGGCAGGGAGGTAAGATGCTCGAGCAGGTTCATTAACCACTGAAGAACAGTTTGGCGAAGTTTTCGTTAGAGATTCACGGGGCCCCCGACCTGCCCCCTGCAACCGACGATCCGCTGGTGCTGTTGTGCCAAAAAGGGCACTTCTCCGACCTCTACCTCCATGTGCTACACCCCTCTTTCCCTTTTACCACTGCTTTTCACTCCATTTTAAAAAGATAAAAATTTAAAAGGTAGGGAAGAGTTTTTGACAGTCTCTTATTAAAAGACACAAACACCTTTCTTAAATCCCTCTAATTTCCTACACCAATGGATTGAAATGAAATGTTTCTAGCGAATCCCTGTGAAATGCGGCTGGTGGAAGAACCGAAAGCAAAATCAACGTGTTCTTCCTTAGTCCCGGGATTTGCAACTGCCAGTAGGACTAGGAATTGAAGTTTTCAAAAAAATTAACAAGTGCATATCTCCCCAAACTGAGATTCCCCACGCAATAAACTATTCAGAATTCCCCGGATGAGAAATTGCTTTTTTTTGGCAAAGACAAAATGAACTTTACTAAAAAATTTTTGTCTATCAAAATTGTGTAAACGTGGCTATTGAAAAAAAAGGCCAAAACCCAAAAGTGAAAATACAGCTTTTTTAAAGTTTTACGGATAAACAACTGGGTTTTTGCCCCAATGAAATACACAACAGTAACTAAAAAAATTTCGTATCCAAATTTAATTTAAAGGGGGGCTTTTTAAAAAAACGGGGCGAACCAAAGGAAATTTTCAGCATTTAAAGTTATAGGATAAGAAAAGGGGGGTTTTTGCCCCAATGAAATCAACAGAAGTTCCAAAAAATTTCTGTATTAAAATTTAAGTATGTCACATACTAGAAAATTTCGCGGGAACCCATAGCGGGGATTGGCTTAACAAAGCGAAGACAATGGGGACTGAACAGGAGGCAGAGAGATGGGGATGGATCCAGGCAGGTCGGGAAAACCATTGAGTGTACGTGGGTATCAAAAATTTTGCGGGAAAACCCGAAAGGTGAGGAATAGGGGGGAAGGAAAGTTACGGGGCTAGAGGATGCACAGCAGGAGCTTAACACAATACTAAAGCAATGAAACAGGCTTGAGGAGTTTTATATAGCTGAAAACGGGAAACAAAATGGCACCCATTGGACACAACCCCCATCTTGATGGGGGAAAACAAAGGGCAACACAGAAAAAGTTCCAAGTCATAGCAGGAGTTCCCTGACATTCCCCCTCAACGAGGCCTCTGACATCCCTGACTCGGTCTCCCCCCCGGTGTCTTTGATGAATTGTTTTATCAGTTAGTAGCATTGTTTTACTCAGGTTCCCCCGAATTTTCTTCGGGGCCATAACCTTGCCACTTAATGAGGTTTGTAACTGGTTTCTAAAATTCTTGAGTCCGGATTGCTCCAAAAAAACTGTTTTGCCCATAAATCTCCACTGCATAGGAGGGGGGAAAAAACATTTCAAAAAGGGGTTGGGCACGCAGGCTTTAGCAAGACACATGAAAAAGGAGGATCTTCAAGATGGTGGGACTTGACCCCGAACAGCTACTGGACTGTTATCTTGATGATTTTATAAGCCCCGACAAACTTCTTCCCGTTTTGGTGAAGAAAGGGGAATTTTTAAAAATTTTCTGGTAGAGAAAATACCTTATCCCCCCCTTTTAAATTTGGTGCTGGCTGCGACATCTATCGCCATTTCTTGTATTTTTTTGGGCCCCTCTTTTTTTCCCCTTAGTATTTGAAAATTTTGCTGTAATGCAGGATCTTTCCACAGACTGGAATAGGGGAAAACAGAGGGAATTTGGAAGAATATTGGATGGACCCCAAATTTCAAAAAAGGGGTTGTTTGGTGGAGGCATTTTGGGAATTTGTACAAAAATTCAGCCACGGAAGCGATAAAAACCCCAGTCATTTTGTGGGTGCCACTTACATCACAGGTACTGTTCCAGGTTGTTTGGGGTTTTTTAATTGCCCATTAATTGGGGTGAAAGGCGGTTGATATATTTATATCAATGTCCAGTGCTGAGCAAAAACTCAGCCAAAATGTTGACATAAATTGCACCCCACGATCCGAGATAACTTAATCAGGAACTTCATGAAGGCGAAACACATTTTGAATACGAGGTGCTTTGCCCTTTTGGCGAGGGTAGCCCGGAAACGGGAAAAATGTGCACCTTGGTGGGGGTAAAACCCCCACGAGAATTGTATTCTTCCCCTTGGGTAGGTAATCTTCGAAAAATCCGGATTAAACCCCCGGGGGCGAGAGGGGACGGCAATGGTTTTAAAAAACCTGTGGTTAAAAAACGTGGAGTTTTGCATCTAGCGCAGTTGCACTTGTTTCATACTTTTTACATCTGTAGAGAATTAGGCCACAAAGAATGGATAAAAATTCCTGGTTTTCTGTATCCTTTGTGACGGAATCTTGAATCATGGGTGCCTCAAAATTTCAGTTTTTACGGTTTCAGGATTTTTAAAGTTTCTCCCCCGTGGGTCCACTTTGTTTTTAAGCACAACGTTCACACGGTGGTGGGACATAAGGATTCAGGTCATAGGCCTCTTTATCTCTTTAACAGTTTTATATAAATTACCTCCAACTTTAGCCCCAGGTACAATGGTCTTGGGGGGGAATAGTATGAGTAGAATGTTGGAAAAAACATTCTTGATAGAGCATCCCCCTTTGCCATTACGGGACCCGGGCTGAAGAGATTACAAAGTTAAAACGATTGAGAAAAAACCCAGCGAGTTGGGCGAGGAATGGGGACATTGGCCGATCAAACGAATTTTCCAGATTACGAGGTCAGTAAGAACAATTATTTGCTGTAGGTTCCTTGAAAAATGATGTCCCTTTTTGAAAGCTGCAGAGATAGCTAACAGTTCTTTATTCCCAACATCAAAATTTCTCTGCGAGTGATAAAGCAGGAAAAAAAAGCACAAGGAGAAAATAATCTTGTCTCCGTTCTTGGACAGATGGCCCTACAGCACAGTCTAAAGCATTACCCCCCAAAATGAAAGCGAGTTCGGGGTCAGAAAACCCAATACGGGGGCAGTGGGGAAATTTGGCCCTTTAGGAGGAGTAGGATTCTTGTGCTTGGGAGACCAAAACAAAACTTTTTTCTTAGTCAACTGTGTGATGGAGAATTATTTCGAAAAATTCTTGAGAAGCGTCTATAGAAATTGCAAAACCCATGAAAAGTTTGGGCATCTTTTATTTTTTGGGTATTTGGGCCCCTTTATTGCTTAATCTTTCTAGAGGGCCATTCATAGACCCTGAGGTGAAATTATTAAACCCAAAGGAATTTGGTCTTGGTTGATGAAATTCACATGTTTCAATCTTAATGTAAATTGGGGTTTTCCCCTTAGGGCCCCTCCAGAAAAGTTTCACTGTCTTGATGTTTTCCTTCGAGTTGGAGAAAATCAATTTCATCCAATAAATGATTGAATTATTTTAGGAGGCTCTGAAAAGTCATTGACGAGTATTGAAAGGGGCAGGGGCTTAAAAGGCCCAAAAGGGGTAACAAATATTTAAAGTGTCCGAACTGACCCAAAGGCAGTTTTCCCTTTCATTTCCCCGAAACTGATTTGGACCCGTTATAGGCACCCCGTGATCTAATTTGTAAAATTTTGCATGCCCACTCTCTCCCTGCTCAGGATCGCGGTAGAGGGAAATGGTTTTTGTGGTAATTTTGTTAAGTTTCTGTAGTCAATTCATGGTCTTAAGGAAACCCTCCTTCTTCTTCACCAAGAATATGGGGGGCCCCCCTTTGGGGAGGAAAATAGGGGTGAACCCCTTTGCCCCGATTTTCTTCATTAACTTTGAGAGCCTTTATTCGGCCGCCAGAGGTAGATGTTACCCAAAAAAATGGGTGCACCCGGAAGCAAGTCTATGGGGCAATCTGGTCAGGTGGGGGGGGTTTTTCATTTGTTTGCTGAGACGTCCGCAAAAATTCCCCGTTTCCGATAGCTCTACTATTTTGTTACTTGAGCTGGGTCCTTTAGGCCTTGTCCAGAGTGAGTTAGGGGAAAGGGCACCTCCACTGGGGGAAACTTATCTCCTTTGGTTTCCCATTTTAATGGGGTTTTGTCTTGTAGCAGGGGACCTAGGATGACGGGAAGTGTGGGGAAGAGATCAATAGGAAAGAAAAAGGACTTCCGATGAAGGGTTCATAAGATTCAAGTGGTTTTTGTTTTGGGCCCTGGCCCTAGTTAGGGGGATCCTTCTACGTTTCCCCTTACCAGGGGGAGAGTTTTTTTGAAATTTAAAACCCCCTCTTTTGAGAAAAAGACAGGTCCTGAAATTGCCATTGCCCCTGACAAAACCCTGCTAAGGTAGAACCCATTGAGATTAACCCCGGAACTTGATGGGAAAGGGAAACAATGAGAGTCTTTGTTTTCTTTTTAATATGGGTGCCACCATGAGATGGGAAAGGAAATTGCTTTTCAATAAGTTGTTTTGAAACAATTATTCTTCATCTGAGCTGTCGTGGCCTAATGTTCCACCAATCCCCGTGGCGGTAGGGCAGTTTTAAGGAAGTGGACAGACTTTCCCAATAGAAGCAAAGACTTTCCGGAGCCGGTGCTCCTTTCTTTCCCTCTTTTATTTTAATAGGAATCCCTCTCATAGGCCCCAATTCCTGGCTCTTGCGGTTTTCCCCTTTAGGTTCCATAGGAAAGTGACGGGATGGCAGGGACTGCTTTGGGAAAAATTTTTGAGTAGCCCCCCCTTTTTTCGTCGTTCGGTTTAGTCAGGTAACATTCGGAGCAGTAATTAAAAGGCATCAAAAATAAAAGGGGGTCTGCCGCAAGTTCATCCCTTTTTTGCACTGCGTAGTCCTTTTTCCCAAAAAAACCAATTTTGCTGCGGATTCCCGTTTGGGGTCAAATGCCCACCTCTTGAACTCCATGGCATACTCGGCAACGGGGGGTTTTCCTGGCGCAAGGATAGTATTGCAGCTTACAGTAGCACCCCGATTGGGTTCGTCAAACATCTGACTCATGCCGTCGTGACTCTTTCCTGTTTTAGCGGGCCCTCTTTGGTTTTAAATTAAAAGGAACCCAGCCCAAAGGTTTGTTGCAGCAGATAATTTTTACACAGGGCCTTCGATCTTCGGTAGGGAAAATTTCGCAGGGTTGCGTCGAAGTATAGTCTAATTGATTGAGGAAACTCCCGAATTTGTCGCGATCTCCCCCAAATCAAGGGTGGCAATTTCGGGCTTTAGACAGGCCCAAGTGGGAGGGGGCCCGGGGCTTGACTCTCCGGGGGACTATCTGGTCGGATAACACGTGCACATTTCGCGTTGTTCCTGAAGCTTGTCCGTATATTGGATTTATGGCCTCCTGGCCTTTATAAGGCCTCAATTTAACTTTCAATGCTTGCATCTCAGTGGCAGTTAGCATAGCGTCTGAAGTGTTTGATGCGGCTTCCCGGGCTCCGCCCCAGCGGACTCCATTTTTTTGGCTTGAGTATCCTGTACTACAGTGGATACAGCGGAAATCCAATGGCGGGGATGGCTTTACCCCAGCAAAGGGAAGCAGACTGGAACAGGGGATGCAGAAGTAGACTGGATCCCGGGAAGGGCAGGAGGAGCAGAGTTGGGGATATGAAGGGGATCGAAAGTTTTCAGGGTAAAACCACAAATGTGAGGAATGGGGAAGGCAAGTTCCAGGCTGAGGAGCACAGAGGGGTTAACAAAATACTCAAGCAAATGAGCAAAAAGGCTTGAGGAGTTTATTAGCTGACAACAGGAAACGGAAAAAAGATGGAACCCCGCTGAGACACTCCCCCACTTTATGAGGGAAACTAAAGGGGAAACAAATAAAACAAGTTCCAAGTCATAGCAGGGATTCCCCGACAAAGAAAGGTGCCTCTTTAAAAAAACTTGGCCGCACCAAAGGGGAAATGGATTTAAAAATTATAGGATAATAAAAAGGGAGGTTTTTTCACCATGAAATCAACAGCAGTTTCCCCCAAAAAATTTTATTCAAAAATTTAAAATCAATGGGGTTTTTTAGAAAACTGGGCCCCCAAAGTGAAATAAGTATTTTAATGTTTAGGATAATAAAAGGGGGTTTGCACCAAAGAAATACACCTGCAGTTACAGCAAATTTCTGAAACTATATAAGTTTCAAGGGGGGTCTTTGAACAAAAACTGGGTGCGCCAAAATGAAATAACCTATTTAAAATTATACGGAAAATAAAGGTAGGGTTTTTCACCTATGAAAACAAGCAGTTCCCCCAAAATTTCGTATTTAAATTTAATCAAAGGGGGCTCTTTGAACAAAAAATGGCTGCCCCAAAGTGAAAAACTATTTAAATGTTTTAGGAAAATAAAAAGGTGGGTTTTGACCAACAAAATACAACAGAGTTATGAAATTTTTTTTTATCCTAATGTAAGTACAAGGTGGGTTTTGAACAAACTGGGGGTGCACAAATAAAAAAGGGACTATTTCAACCCCGGTGGGATGTTGGCCAAAAATTGTAAAAAAAAAGCCATTTCCCAAGCAGGTTTTAAAAAAATTCTGGTTGCACAATTACACTCTCTTCAAAAGCTGTGCCTGTCGTCTGTGTTGACCCCCCCCCCCTCCCCACCCCCGGTGTACAAGCCCGATGTTCTTTAAATGCTCTGTCAACTAAGAGCTTAATTTTTAATAACTTATGTTCTAATGTTCCGCTAAAAGCATGTTTTCTGTAGGAATAAAGAGAACTGTGTCTCTGACTGAGCTGTATTGAGAGAGTCTGCACACGTCCTTGCTCTAGTGAGAGACATTGAAACACTGATGATGAACAGGAAACGCTGTTCTATGCAAAACGAGGTCATGTGATTTTTCCAGGCAATGATAACCATAGACATCACAGTCATGACGTCGCACACCCAGCTTACCCTGCTCTATGCTCTAAGCTGAGTTGCTGGCCGCCAAAATGACAGGGAGCGCTGAAAATGGCGCGATAGTAATAGATTATGCGCAGATTCTCACCTAAAATATCACTTGATCGGAAATTTCCGATTAACCTAAAAACCGTGCCGATTTCAACTTTGTCGATTATAATCGCTCATCCCTATCCATAAAGGCACCTGTGCGAGTTTTTAGGTCATGCTGCATTACAGGATATGGATAGTCAATGTCCATTTCACTAAAATACTGCTTCAAAGACTACTTTCTTCAGGCACTTTTTAATCTGTGGGTCATGCAGGTTTTCGGGTCATGCTGCGGTCCAGAACAAGCATAGTCAATGTCCAGTTCAAGTAAAATTATGGTTCAAATAATACTGCCTTCTGGCACTTTTTAATTTGTGGGTCATGCAGGTTTAAGGGTCATGCTGTGGTACTAGACAGGGATAGTGAATAGTCTGTCAGTTTTTTTCTGTGACTCTTGTTACCTAATTGTCTTGCCTAAGATGTAGCACTTATCCAGTTTACTATTGTGGATGTTAATTCCAGCTTCTCCACCCCTGTTTGGGTGTAAGATTGAAGGTGTTGTTCCTCTCCCATACTTTAAAGGAGTTGTCTCACTATAGGTTTTCAGCCTACCTGAGTGTGTCTGGCAGCATAGGATTTGTGAATTCAGGGGCGTGCTTCTTGTCTGCATCTTCTCCTCCACATTCCCCCCTCCCCTCAGCACACAGACAGCTCTCCTCCTCCGACTGCAGTAACTACTATACAGCAGCAGGAGGGCGAGGGGGTTTGCTGCCAGGGTTAACCCTGTGTGTGCCTGCCTAGATCTTCTGCTCACTGCTGAATCAGCTGCACTGTGTTGCTGTGCCGAGCTCTTGCTGCTCCTCTTCACAGAGTCAGGAGACAGCAAGGAGAGGGATGATCTATGAGTGGCTATGGAGCCAGAGGTCTGTGAAGCTGTGTTTACTAATAGCAGAGCGGGGGGGATGTAAAGGTTCCTATACCCCCTGCTTGACATACAAATCTCCACGGACATCTCAAGCAACAACGAACAAACCCTGTCAGAACAGACACAAGGCAGCTGTGAAATGTGTTACTATAATCACCATGTGTCACTAATACAGCAGAGCAGGGAGTGATATGAACCGTTCACATGCCCCCCTGATCTGTTCTTTTAGTATAGTTAAAGCTCCACAGACACATCATGATTATAGTAATACACTTCACTGCTGTCACATTGTACTGACCACAGATCAGCCTCCCCTCTGCTCTCCTCAATCTGTGTAGAGAGCAGGAGGGAGCAGGCACACACAGGGTTAATCCAGGCAGCACAGCTACACAGACACAGAAGCCCTCCCCCTTCCCTTCAGAAGCTTCACAAGTGGTCTCATACTGTGTGGGAGGGGCTCTGTGCTCTGACCTGTATTGAGAAGCTGATGAGTCACCAGTGCCAGCAGCCATTGAGATAAAAATCAACAGGTCTGTGGCTATAGTGATTTGAGGAGCTGATGTACTCCTACTACCAGGGATAACTCAAAATCAGTAGGACATTTGTAATGAACATATATTGCAAAGCTGCTTGTTTTTTTAAAGATCTTTTAATTAAAACCCAATCACTGTAGCGAGACAACCCCTTTAATGGTCATTGGCGATAATCTGTTATCGACTATCGGATATCGTCATGATAATTGACGATTTCGACTATCGAATTGATAACGATAGTTGATACAATCGCTCATCACTATTTATATATCATACCACTAAAAGTATAAATGCAAATTCTTTGAGCGTAACATAGAAAAGCAGTTCTACATTTTTGAACTGTAGTATAGATTTCCTAATATTCCTTGCCTGTTATAAGCAAATTATCCATAAAGGTATATTACTGTTTTACTCAGAACGGTACAGTTTTAAAGGTGAACAATATAGTACAATATTTGCATAATGCCTTGTCAAAAAAGTCAGAGATTTTCTATTTTCTGTAATCTCATCATTTTTTTTTTCCAGTAAATTATATATTTCTCTGATGTTGTTTCTTCTAAACTGCAGTGCTGAGGAACCTGTCATATACTACTGTCGTCTCCCAGTGCTTACAAAACCTTTAATGCCAAGATCAGGAGATAATTACCGATCACATTAACATCAACCCAGTTGGAAATAACTGTCTTACTGGCAAAAATATACAGAGCAAACCACACATCATTTCTTTATTATTATTATTATTATTATTATTATTATTATTATTATTATTATTCATAATAGTGATGATAATAACAATAATAGTAACAATAATCACAATTATAACAATAATCATCATCATAGCAGTAACAATAATAATATATTTTTTATTATCACTATTATTATTATTATTATTATTATTATTATTATAAGTAGTAGTAGTAGTAGAAGAAGTAGTAATATTATTAATATTTGCTTTTTTAACAAATGTATCAGTTACTAATGGCAACAAGTATAGTACCCATAGAATTTGCCACGTAGTTTTTCACAAATTGAGTTAAGTGAGATCTTCACAGGCAACAATTATGAATCAATATTTTGACAGCTCTGTGTGACTTCCTTCTTCTAAGTTGGGAAAGTCCACTGTAAGGTGGAAACGGTGAGTTTACAGCACATAAACACAGGAGAGAGCTCTGCTATTATCTAAGTTAACACAGAATGTTATATTTATCAGTTATTGACTTGCTGTTCACCCCCCTCTCTGATCAGACTGATTTCCATTTTATTTGGTATATGGACGTTTGAACATTTTAACGCTTTTCTACCTTGGATATTCTACAAATCTTTTTGCATTTTTTCCACGATATATAAGGCTTTATTTTTATTTATTTTCCACATTATTTTTTTAATATATGTGGAAAAATGTTTAAAAGATAAAAAAGGTCTTTTTTAACTGCAAAAGTGTTTTGTAAATGTGTTACTTTGCCATCACAGATGTTTATATATAGATGAAATAAAGTTTTAGGATCATTGGCGGCAGAGCTAAAAGTTGCGGTTTGGGCAGTCAGTTTTTTCTTTTAAAATATACATATAAGAGCTGGATATCAGCAGCAGCCAAGCTCTCCACTGAGCAGGCATGGATGGAGTAGTACTGTCCCTGACTTTTCGATATATACATATTTTTTTCGTATTATATTTGTGCGTTTATTTATTGTTTTATTTTATTTTACATATTTTACCAGTCAGGGACAGTGCAGTGCAGCTGGTTGCTGCTGATATCCAGCTCTCCACTCTTCCAGCTGCTTTGGTGTTTGTTTATTTATTTATTTATTTTTGCATTTTATTTGACATATTGTACCTGTAAGCTGTATATAAAACAATCGAAAAGCCAGGGACAGTGCTAAACTATCCCTGCCTTCTCAGTGGAGAGCCTGGTTGCTGCTGATATCCGGCTCTCCACTCTTCCAGCTGATTTGGTGTTTATGTATTTATTTTTATTTTATTTTATATATTATACCTGTAAGTTGTAAGCTGTATATACAACAATTGAAAAGTCAGGGACAATACTAAACCATCCCTGCTTCCTCAGTGGAGAGCCTGGCTGCTGCTGATATCCAGTTCTCCACTCTCACAGATGCACTTAGGGTGACATATTTTACATGTTTTTACATGTTTATTTAATATTATCTTTTATAGTTGTACCAGTCTAACTGAGACTGGGAGTTCTATTCTTTAATATTGAGCTATCCTACCTAACCCGTGTAACTCGGGATAATTTATGTGTGTATCTAGGACAATTGCTCATCTTTTTACCAGTCTAACTGAGATCGGGAGTTCTATTCCCTATCAATTTTTTATATTGTATTTTTTTATATGTATTCTGTTATAGAGAAGTAGCTTCTTCTTATACTTTCTGCGGTGTACATCACCAATCACAGTACTTCAAGTATTCCCAGCCGTCACCGAGCGGTACATATGTAAAGACACACATTTTATTGAGTGGAGTTCTTATTAGAGCTATTCTATTAATCTAGGACCATTTATGTATATATCTGTACCAGTAAAATTTAGACTGTGAGTTCCACCCCTCAGTTACAAGAGTGCGATTTTTTACATGCTTTTCTCCATAGAGAAGTAGCTCCTCCTGTGATTGGTTCACTCATACCTCCCGCGATTTAAACTACCAATCACAGTACTTTCTACAGTCAGATTTTTTACATGCATTTTTCCATAGAGAAGTAGCTCCTCTTGTGATTGGTCCTTTTATATCTGCCGCGATTTGAACCACCAATCACAGTACCCCAGACAGGCATATACTTTTACATGCATTACTCCATAGAGAAATAGCTCCTCTCGTGATTGATCCGCTTATACCTCTCGCAATCTGTACCACCAATCACCATCTTTTCCATTCTTCCAGCCTTCATTGGCTGTTTCAAAACCACCGCCTCTGAATCCCGCACAGTTCATTGGTTTATTCTTCTCACTGACACTACAGTTCAACCAATCATGTTTTTGATTAGAACTATGAAACTTTCTTGGCGCTTCTCAACCTAGAGATTTGAGCGCCGTATATTTTCAAACTTTAGAAGTCTCACTATTGGTGCGTTCGTATTACCCGCCCCCTTCCCTATTGGTCGCCCTTTTCCCATTCACATATATGGGGTTTTCAGGGATTTATCTACATCCACTGATATTTATACATCCGCCGTGATTTATCTACATCACGGGCTTACATATTAAAAGGTTCACAATCTTTTAGTTCCACAACACTGCATTTATAAGTATATTTTCTTTTTTTTTCACGGCAATTTCTTAACAGTAAAGTCGTCTCTCCCTTTTTGTTTTTGTTTTTTTTTCCTTTCTCTCTCGACTGACAGCTCTTCCTCCTATCCGGAGGATTCTTCTTCCCGTGTCTTTCAATCCCTTTGATTGACACCTTCTCTTCCAATGTTCTCTGATCTTCCTAGTAACATCACTAATCACCCGTATCTCCACGTCATTCACTTAACACACGTTTGAACTAATTACAATCCATGTATTGCTATATATACCTTGTTTTAACTGGATGTATTGTATACTTCTGATGAAGGGCAGGTGCTCGCGCGAAATGCGTCAAGTCCTACTGTCTTGTTTTTAATTTTGCAAGGGTAACCCCCCCTGCATTTTTAAGAATAAAAGTATTTTATTTAAAAAGCCTTTAGCTCGGGCTTTTTTTTACTTTGCACGTGCGCCGGGTCCATTTTTTTTCTTTTCCTACTAGGGTGACATATATGTATTTTAGCGCCCAGGCGACAATTTTTTGGTGCACTTTAGTAGCGTAGAATACTCCTGAATATATGAGCGTGTTCTACTGCGGGTCATAGATTAGGCAGTTTCTAACTCCAAAAAAGACAAATCAGGCTCAGGTAAACCACTTTTAACTGGGTCTGGCTGTTCCAGCAATAATGTGCCCAGTTTTGCCATCGTTTCGTCATAAATGTGTAGAATCATACGGTTATGGTGCGACATGCCTCCAGAACGCCCCCCCATCCCCCATCTCAGGCGTATTACAAAGTGCTGCAGTCTGATAACACGCCTAATTTTGGAATGCGTCTGATTATAAATCTAAAAAACAGGGCTGTACCAGGGCTGAAGGCCGCCAGACTACTGGCGCAGGCCTGTACATAAATGTTGCCTTTAATGTACAGCTGTGCACACTGTATGGCTGTTTTAAAATGTTTAAAGTCTACAAGTTGTTAAAAGCAATATAAACTGATTTCCTGTGTGGTGTGGAGCAGGAGGAGAAGACTAGAAGCAGAAGCAACAGATAAACCCTGTCACAGTTTTCTGCTCAGTGTGGTGCGGTTACTTTTGACTTTGTGTGCATGCAGTGAAAAACACAGATTAACTCTTAACAAGCAGCAGTATTATCCTTAAGTAGATAAACAGCTATGTCCTCCACTTGAAATATTAAACTTTATAAGCAGCTGTATTTTTCTTCTTTAGCTAAACTGCATAATTCACTGGGAAATCTTTACATGGCTGAAAAATAAATCTGTATGAAGGTTCAGGTTCTTGGAGGAAAAAATAAGGAAAATGTTCACCAATTTCTGTTCCACTGATTTGCTCCCAATTTATTTGTAAGTTAATTTACAAGGTTTGCTACTCACGTTTATGAGAACTTTTCAGAAAACAGGCGTATCAATTCTTCAATTAAAGATGGGATCTCCTGGAGAAGAAGAAATGTCACCAAATTTTGTCCTCTTTTTCTCTGTATTTCTGTCTTTCCCAAGGATGTATATGCAGTTAAAAAGACAATCCAGATATGCCATGCTCAGGAGCCCACTGGGAGTTTCCCCTGTACTCTGGTGGGCCAGTCCAAATTTGGCCATAACTAAAAGGCTTGTGGGCTCTTGGATCAATCATATAAGATATAGAGAAGAGAGAGGTGAGGAGCAATGGTCAGTAGCCAAGAGAAAATTGTGTTCTCTAAGAGGAGACATTATCTTATTTATCTCCTGACCAAACCAAAATCAAAAGAGAAAAGCATTTGGTAATAGTCTTCATTTAAGTTTCCCTACATGTTAAAAGATAATCATTGTGGAGAGAAAACCAGTTTAATCCTAATGCTAATGCTAATAGAGCCTGCATCTGGAGGGACTTAAAAGGGGTACACAGATGGCAGACTTGGGCTTTCATGAGGACCAGGATAGGAGTTATTTCCAATGCAGGCCATTGCAGCTCATGAATCCACACTATCATCGCGCCATATGTAAACAAAAGTTCACATTAATGACTTCCTATGGGCATCAAAGTTTTACAGTGCAGACAAATAGGTATTCCAACCACACAGTTTGATGACATATCGACAGACTGTGCTAACAATGTGTGTTAGATGCAGGTACCAATTTGTGATAGGAACGGTCCATGGAACCTCCTAATTTTGAATGGAGAGGTGGTCGAAACTTTCCCATTGATTTCAACGGGAGTTCCGAGCACAGCAAAGCTGACCACTTCTCTGTTCAAAACGGAGAGGTTCCAGGCCCATTTCTTGGATCTGCACCAATCATACATTGATGGCAGATCCTATGGACATTCCATCAATGTATGTGGTGGGAATACTCTTTTCAAGGATTAATTTTTTTCTGCATGTTATCAGTTCCATGTCATTGTTTTTACAGTGTTCTACTTGCATGATATTGTGATATGATCCAAATAAAAAAAGTTTACTACTTTGTTTTTTTTTAGTAACTGAAATCAAGATAAGTGGCACAAATCTAATAATGCAATTGTAACACATTATGAGATAGTACCTCTATTTGTACTACCAATGAAATACTGCTCTACAATTAATATTATTCAGCTAAACCTTAATGCCTAGTTTCTTGTCTGACATTTCAGTAGGGTCTTCCATGACCTATATTCTTGCCCAGCTTCTAAATTATTATGACAAAGGCTCTTCTATTTTAATTATCTTGACTACCAATGGATATAAGTATCAGTCAGCACATCAATTCTTTGGTGCAGGTGAATGTTTTGATCTATAAGAAATATAAAAATGTACATGATCTAATTGTCAGTGCATGCATGTGTACTGCAATAAGGAAAGTGGGATTAATCAATACTTATTTCTGAAATCAGCATAATACATTTTAACATAACCAATCTTTCCCTTTGCTGCACACATACAAATTAAGTAAATAGTGTGTCCCACCAATGTCAACATTTATCAAACATATATGGCAGGTACTACATAAAATATGAGCTTATAAATTACTGAGCTGTAAATTAATTTTATAGATCAACTGGGTGTGAGTATAATTAATGAAACAAAAGTCTAGGTGTGAATTAGTCTTTTGACAAACAATATCCTTTCAATATATTTAAGTCTGTGTTACTCTGCTTACATTGCTTAAGGTCAGAGGACTCAAATAAAAGCTATTTGTTTCTAAAGGAAATGAAGCTTGCGGTCTTGAGTTTCATTACTAAGCATGCGATTAAAATCTGTATCCCATCTACATAAACCCACAGCAGTTTTTAATTGTTAAAAAAAAAAAAATAAGTTGATGGGATTTTCCCATATTAACTGTTTATTACTTATTCACCTGAATGGACATGTTTGACCATATCTACATTCAAGTTTTATCTATTTCTTGTATGTTAAGTTAATATTTATATTTGCAATAATGTGTATTATGGAGTCATCTTAAAAGCTCTAGCTAGTATTGATATGATATGCAGTTCAAACAAATCATACACATCCTTTTTTTGAACTCACCGAAAGCTAAAGCATGACAAACCAGGCATGAAATGCTTTCGTGGTAAAACCCCTTTAAGGGAGCACAATATGTAAAATAAGTAATACATAAAGACACAAAAAAATAAATAAAATAACCAAAACTGCAACTGTTTTACCTGATATTCTTTAACCCCTTACCACCGCAGCCAGTTTTTACCTTCCTGACAGAGACCCATTTTTTAAATCTGACATGTGCCACTTTATGTGAGAATAACTTTTTGATACTTTACCTATCCATGTAATTCAGAGAATATTTTCTCGTGACACATTGTGCTTTGAGTAAATAATACATTTTGGTGCATACAACCCTTGTTTATTTGTGAAAAATATCAAAATATCATGACATTTTTGATAAATTGTCATTTTCAAAGTTCAAAAAATTCTGCATGTAAACCACATAGTTATTCTACACAAAATAGTTTATAACTAACATCTACCATATGTCTGCTGTAGATTGGCATCATTTTTAAGTGTCTTTTTACTTTTTTACATTAGGAGGCTGAAACATTTAGTAGCAATTTTTCATATTTTCAAGAAAATGTGCAACATAGATTTTTTGCAGCTTTGAGGTGCTTGTATGTTAGATACCCCCATAAATGACTCCATCTAAGAAACTGCAACCCTTAAAGTACTCAAAACAGCATTCAGGAAGTTTGTTTACCTATTAGGTGTTTCACAGAAATTAAAGCAAAATGCAGGTGAATTTAAAAATGTCACTTTTTTGCAGATTTTCAATCTTTATCCATTATTCACTGGAACATGGTAGATATGACCAGGGAAATGCAACTCAACATCAATTCCCCCAATTTTACTGTGTGTATAGATATCCTATTTATAGCCTTAGTGAGCTATTGGGCTCAACCAAAAGCCTCAGAATAGGAGGAGCAGCTACTATGGTCTCATTTGTATTACGATTTTCTTTAGGCACAGGTTTGCGGACACCCTAAGGGTCTAAAACTTAATAAATACTCCTAAAAAGACCACATATTGGAAACTACATCCCTTAAAGAGTATAGGGGTGTAGTGAGTGTATTGACCCCACAGGTTTTTCATAAATTTTAGCGTTAGACTGTGAAAATGAAAAGAAAAAATTTCTCCAACAATCTGTAATTTTAGCTGAAAATTTTTCATTTGTATAAGGAATCCTGGAATAAAAGCACCCCAAATTGTGTTACACAATTTCTTCCAAGTTTGGAAATACCCTGTATGTGAGTGTAAACTGCTATTTAAAACCCCTTATGGATCTCATCTAAAGGTGTATTGTACATTTTGGACCACCAAGTTTTTTTCCAGTTTTTTTTAGGACTGGGTCATGAAAATGGGAGGGGGGGGTGAAGAAAAACAGTTCTGCCATTATTTTTTGGGCTTCATTTTTACAGCGTTCACCATGTGATGTTAATGACAGAATAAATTTACTATGCGGGTCAGTACAACTACAATTATATAAATTTTATATAGTTTTCTATATTTTATTACTTTAAACAGTAGACATGCATTTGTAAAAGATAAAGTTTTTATGTCATCATACCAACCCCTTTAAATTTTTACTTTTCATAAATAACTTTGTAAAGGCTTTTTTTTTGTGAGATAATTTAACTTTCATTTTTTACAGCGGTCACCTTGTGGATAAACCAAATATCTTTTCTCAGCAGTCGATACAAATTACAGCGATACCCAATTTTTACTTTTTTTATTTTTCTCTTTTTTACAAAAAAACATTTATTTTAATTTTCACCCCATATCGAGAACCAGGGCTTTTTTTTTTTTCTGTGACGGAGCTTTGTAGCTGCTTTTGTATTTTTTAGGCTTTTTTTTTTGGGAGGGGTGATGTTTTTTGAAAGGGATCTTTTTTTGGGAGCCCAAGGCTGTTTGTCGTTTTTAAATCATTTTTGGAAAGCAGGGTGAAAAAATATTTTTTAATCCTAGTGTGTTTTTTTTTTTTTAAAAGGACGTGTGCGTGTTTTTTTAATTTTTTACTTTTTTTTGGGTTTTTTTGGGTTTTTTATTTTTTCCCATGGGGGACTGTAGCAATATCTTCAATCTTGATACAACAAAAAACAAACTCAAAAACGCAATCACTATTGGAACCCCTTCCATCTCCATCGGAGTACCCACAGGGCACGGCTGGGCATAGTTACATCACAGACAGTCCAGAAGCTTTTATTAGGCTTACGGGATGTCAGGGCTGTCAGGTAAGCCAATGTAGCCCGTGATTGCGCCACCTGGAGATGGAAGGAGCTCCCTACCTCTGTCTTTCCATTAGCTGAGCTCAAGCCATGGGCGATGCGGCATGGGGCCGAATATATACAGCTGGTCCCATGTTGCGATCGTGTAGGCCCCACTTGAGCGCATGGTGCTCAGGACGTATCTGTACGTCAATTTGCAGGAAGTCACTTCCCTCTAGGACGTACAGGTATGTCCAATGTTGGGAAGGAGTTAATCAAAATGACAACCAGGTGGTGATATCATGACTTTTTGTGTTATCCATCCTTAGAGCACAACAAAAGTGATTGAAAAGGATAGAAACAGCTGAAATTAATTTCTCTACCATGATATCATTGTGTGTTGTCTGTCAAGTTTATCTTTGCTACATCTGTATATACTCTCTAGTAGACTCCATATTGATTATTCACAATTTTATTACATTCTTACAGCCAAACTAACTGAGGGATAAATACATTTTATTGTAGGACTTCAGAATATAGCTGGAATATCCAAAGACTCAATGACAAGATCTCTGCTGTAGAACACTTGTTCAACTTCACAAAATAAGGTTTTAATTTCTCTGATAGTACTTCTTCTAGTACTACTTAAATATACAAAATATGAATTTATTATATTGCTTTATATTGTTTTAATTCATGAAGCACTGCTTGGTAAATGTATAATGCTTTTTGCTTTGTAATGCAGCGTTCCCTAACTCCATTCTGCTAGTCACCCCAACAGGTCATGTTGTCAAGCTATCTCATAAAATGCACCAATAGTAGATAGTAATCATATCATCTGTGCAATACTAAGGAAATCCAGATAACATGACATGTTGGTGGACTGGTGTTAGGAACACTGTTGTAATGGATTTTGCTTAAAAGTCTTAATTCCATTCATTCACTGTTGTTCTAACTAAACACAAAATAATATATTGCTGGTATTATACTGCTAATGATTAACTATAGATAAATTATCATTTTCTTATTTTGATAATATTACAGCCTTCCTCTAGAAATTGCTATATGAACTGAAGCATGACAATATAATATAGAGAAAAATCAAACCTTTGTTATTCCCACAGGAATAACCATAGAATTGCAACTTGACCTACCATGCTGAGGTGTCTGCCTACTTATCATTAGGAAAGAGCCCCTTTATACTTCACAAAGGCACCTATCATTTTTGTATGTCTTAAAAGATATGGCCTAAATCCTGTATTTATAGTCTATACTTGTTCAACTTAATCTCATTATCCAAGTCCTTGCAGAATTATAGCCTGCAGTTTTTGACACAGGTTTCCTTTCATACAGTACAATTGCTATTTGGGGAAGTTTAAGGTAAATTTTGTGTTTAGAAAATTGAAAAATATTTCAAGTATAAAAGGTTGTGAACACAATCACATTGGTAATGATACTTAATAATAATAATGTATTAATAATATATTATATAATAACAATATAATATGCAATATATATATATATATATATATATATATATATATATATATGTATATATATATATATATATATATATATATATATATACATATATATATATATATATATATATATATATATATTCTGAGGCTCGTACATGTAACACAGATTGATTATTCAAGCAGCACTTACAATACTATGTATTAAAAATTATATTTTTAGATTTCATGTATTCTGTGGTTGCTGCATATGTTCTTGTTTGAAAACCCTTGACAATATATTTTCCTCCTTTTGCCTTTCAATGTCTTGATGAGCTACCGTAGTATATATTTCATTCACATTTACAATTTATAGCCATAAAATGCAAATACGAAACAATGTTGTTAGTACATTGCAGTATGATATTGGACATACTGTATAACAAATGCAAGAAAAAAGATGAGATCAGAATCATGTTTAATGCCCACCTGTTAAAAGGGTTCTGCTTTGTCTGGTATGCAGCTTAAACACATTAACTTGCATAGGAATAAACCGCAATGCCAAAGAACAAGAATGACACTGTTTCTCTAGAGGAACAAGAGATCCGTTCTCTTTCTTCTCATAAAACCAATTTAATGGGATGAAGGTTGCAGCAATGACTATCAGTCTCTCAAATTACAATGGTCTCAGGATACAATATTTTAAACACATAGTATGAAGGACTGAAAGATCTGGTCAATTACCATGAAGATTTTAATTCTAAAACACTTAGGGAGACATGCATGACTGGGTTTTTCACCCTTTTCTGGCGTAAAATGTGCCAAAGTGAGCCGGCTACAATGTCTAATGTGCCAAAGGAATGTGTTAGGTGCATTGTTCATAAGAGTTGACACTTTTTAATGTGCCTAACATAAAAGGGCGTTTTGGGGACGTTCTGGGGCATTATGGAGGCATGTCGCACTGCACTCGTAATATAAGACACATATGAATGTGGTTCAGCAAAACTAGGCGCAGTACTGCTTGAACAGGTAGACCTATTTCAATGTGGTCTGCCTGACCCTGAGGAGTCGAAGTAGAGCTAGATTTGCTGTTATGGAAAAAAATGTCCAATATTTCTCAACTTACACCAGTACAATAATAAAAAGTAATTTATGATAATTATCAAACAATATAAAATTAAATTATTTAAAACTAATTTTGCATTAAATAACCCACCGATGATGTTGAGATTTTTATATTTTTAATTTTTACGACATTAAATTAGAATTTTTTTTTATGCTCTCAGCCTTTATTCTATATACAACAAGAGCCAGCAAGCCACGGGTTTTTGGCTGGAACCTGTTATCCCCCAAAAGCAAAATCATACCATATTTCTTTTTTCACTGACAGCTATTCTAATGAATATTCTTTTTTTTTTCCAGCCTATCTATACCCCCTTTTTTCATTTTGGTGCATTATTGATGCGCCTAACCCTCCATAATCGCCTAACAAACGAAAAGGGGTGTGATAATTTTAGACCCCTTTTAAATGAACAAAAAAAAAAAAACATTTTACTTTACATTTGGGTTTCATTTGACACTGAAAAATAGATGCAAAAAAGGGAAAAAACAAAAACCAGCAAGTTCCATACATTCCCCCCTTAATATTCCTGAACTTCATGCTGCTTGGAGGTCTAGTAGGACCTACAGTACAGTGTGGTACTATTTTCATGTCCCAGGATGAGGGACTTCTTTAGACACAGATGAGGGCCTTATTTTCTCTTTTTCTGGTACATTTTTGTAAAAGTACATAAACCTAAAACTGCCCCCTGTCTTCACATGAAATGATTTCTATTTTCAACAGTTTTTCTGACGTTATTTTGTAAGAATTGCTTATTCTGTGTTAGGTATTTGCTTAACTTTCTTTAGGATTCATTTTGTTTTATGTTGGGTCACATTTTACTCCCTTTAAAACCAAAAACATAATTTTTTCCAAAAGCAAAGGGGATCACCATATCATGGTTTCAATATACAGTGGTCGTTCCAAAACCAACTAAGATTGTATGTTAATGGTCCCTTGCACAACATACCATGAAGTCATGGTTATGTAGGCCTAAAAATAAGGTGCAATCCATAAAACTGATCATTGCCTCCAAGACACACATTTTCACAAGCAAATAAGGCCACTAGGTATAACTACCTATTTTTCAAACCATGCTTGTTTTGATAAAACATTAAAAAATTTGAAAATTCCCCACTTTTTTTTTTTTACCCCCCAAAATTCCCCAGGGACATTAAGAGGTGATTGAAAAGATAGCCCCCCTCATCCCATGGTCTGGTAGCACATGACACTCTAACTGCAGAAGCCATGTTGCCAAGTACTATGGATTAGGGAATGACCTGATGACCTTCACTATGAAGCTCCATGAATGAGAATCAATATGCTTCAAATAAGTGTTTTTTAAACATTGTTTTATTTCCCAGGAGGAGGAAAAGCGGGGTAGGGGAAAAAGGAGGGAAAAGGGGGGAGAAGAAGAAGAAGAGGAAAAGGAAGAAGAAAAAGAAGAAGATTTAATAAAAAATAGCTCAAGAAACACCTAAAACGCTTGTAAAAGCCTCGTTGTGTGCGAACTACAATGCCGTTTTTCATAGGGAAAACAAATTTAAAAAGAACTGAGTTTGTTTTTGGAAAACTTTTTTTTTTAAAATTTGGTTTTGGGTTTGGCAAACCCGCGGCAAAATGGGGAATATAAAAAAATATAGTCTTAACAAAAAGTGCTAAATAAATACTGCAAATCTTACAATTAATTATACAATTGATTAATACAACTAATTATAGTGGAACATCATATATTTTACTGAAAGTATAATACATTTTAACAAAGTAAACCAAAAAGAATGTTATGGGCCATGTAAAATACCCTTTAAATTTAATTTCTATTTTTAGTTAGTAAATTATGTTGGTGTCCCTTAAAAATTTTACCCTGTAATTGCAGAAAATCACAATATACGAGGCTTAATTACACAAATTTGGTTTTAATTTTAAAACATTAAATTTTAAATTTCAGAAAAAGTAGCCCGTAATTAAGGGATTTAACCCAAAAGGAAAAACAACAAGAAGCCCAAATGAGGGTTGTACATTTCACTCTGTTCATGAATATATTTAATGCCACATTGTTTTCTATAACAAGACAAATTATTTAAAAAAAAAATTTCCGTAAATTTATGCAAAAATTAATCTTTTGTGAATGTAAAAGGGTCATTAGAGGCCCAAACAAAAAAGGAAAATGTATTAAATTTAAAGAAGAGTAGTGCATAAGAGATGCTTATTAACCCCTCCATGATGTTTTTAAAATACCTGAAAGCCATGGCTTCTAAGATTGACAAACTTTTTACTTTTGTTTGGGGGGTTTCAAGTATCTTAAAAACCCGGCCCGGGTTTTGTAGCCCCAGCGCAATCCAGCTACAAAGCCCCTTACCAGCATCAGGACGTTTCCATACGTCCAATGTCGGTAAGGAGTTAATAAGTTGAATGTACCCCTATAGTACCAATAGAAATGACGGCTTACAGTGCAAAACTTGAGCCCTCACACAGTTTAGATAATGGAGAGATAATAAAAAATAGCCACAAAAATGGCAATGTAATGTAATTTTTAAAAAAAATCATAACAAGCAGTATAACTAAAAACACATAGTGAAACCAGTTGAAATTAAACCCATCCAAATTGTGCAACTGCTTTTTTTTTCCACTTTCAACCCCCCAAATAAAATTTTGTTAAGTTTTTCCCAAATTTGATTATAAAGGGCATTAAAAGAAATTTTTAAAATTTTAAAAAATACAACTTGTTCCTCAAAAGGCAAACCTTCATATTCCTTCTATGAGGAAGGGAAAATAAAAAAGTTATGGCTCTTAGAATACTGGGATGAAAATACAAAAATAAACAGAAGTCTGTCATTATAGGGGTTGTCCACTTTATAACGTCTTTGTAATGTCTTTACTTATGTTATATAATTGGAAATCACACAATTTTATAATATTCATGTATTAAAAATGTTGCTCCTGTGCCTATTTTATTCCAGTTCAATAGGCCCCTAGAGAGAAAAAATTATACAGTACACAGTTCTGTCCATAGTATGTCTCCGATGGGTATGTTCACACGGAGTATTGCAGCGTGTATAGTACGCACCACAAAATGCCGGGTGCTTTGGAATTACGCACTGACCAGCGTGTATTTCCAAAGCACGGGGGGAGAAGGGGAGGCCTGGCGCCAGCTCCATTGACATACATTGTTTGTGTTGAGTAACCGCCATGAACAATTGACATGTCAATTCTCCCCCCGTGTGTAACAAACGATCAAAATTGTAGTGCGGGGGACGAAAACGTAATCCATAGCTCTCTATGTGAGCTACGGATTACCGTAATTTCGGTGCGCATTTTGCCGCGTATAACACGCAATACGTGGCAAAATGCACACCAAAATAAGCCGTGTGAACATACCCTAACTGTATAGACAAAACAGTCGTGTGACCAACGCACACAGGTCATGTGACTCCTGGTATCCAGGTGTCAGTAGATTAATAACAGTAGATTAATGAGGAGAAGGATGTCCTCCAGCAGTGTCTTATCCTGTCTCTCAGTTTCTGTGGGAAAGACAACTCTCATTCTTCTCTTGCCTCATACCTCTGCTTTTTTTGTTACAGTTAACTTTATTAATATGTCATCCCCTTAGTGAGACAGCAGTTATACAAGTAACTACACACAGTGAAGAAGCTGCTGGAATAACCATATTAATAATAACTATTCAACCATTATGACTATTAAGCTACCTCATAGATGTCATGTGACTTGATACCTACTCACCACCAAGATGTCACATGGCTGACAACATGTTTACTTGATACAGTTACTCCATAGAAGCCTTTACTATTTTTAATTATACAATTTTCTAATTTATTTTAGAAAATTGTATGATTTCCTGAGATCTCCTTATAGATAAAAACAAAATAAAGTGGACAATCCCTGTAAATGGTAATACAACATCAAGGCTACTATTTTTATCTAGATTTATCTTTTAAAAGCTGTTGGCTGCTATTTGAAGGTACTTGATATATTAACCAAAGTTAATTTGTAGTCCGCATCCATTAGAATATCTAAAGCGCTGTTCAGATGATGGATCTCTCTTTCAGAAAAAACTGTTATGTAATCCACAGAAAAAATCCATGTCATACCCTTGGACTTTTGCCAGATATTTTCAATTTGTATATTAAAGATTTGGATGGCTACTGTTGAATGCAAATTTACCCCTTCCACTGAGGAAAAAAAAAAATTAACCCCTTAAGGACTAAGCGTCTTTTGTTTTCGTCATATTTGTTTTTTTCTCCTCGCCTTTCAGCAGCCATACTTTTTGTTCCCATCTACATAGACATATGAGAGCTTTTATTTTGTGGAATAAGATGTACTTTCTAATGGTGTTATTCACTGTACCACAGAATATACTAGGAAACGGAATTTTCAAGTAAGGCAAAATGTAAAAAAAAAAAACGTATGTGCGAAATGTCTGCAGGGGGTTAGTTTTTATGGCGTTCATTCATCTGTATAAATTATTTATTATCTGTATTCTGCAAATTGCTACAATTCTATCAATACTAAATATGTATGATTTTCAATTTGCTTTATTACCATAAAAGAATTCAAACATTTTCTATTTTTGAAATTTGCGGCGCAGCACCATTTTCTGCGACCAATAACTTTTTTTGTGCTTTCACCTATGGACCTGAGTGACATTGTATTTTTTGCAGGCTGAAGTGTACATTTTATTGGTAACATTTTTAGATACATGCAACTTTTTTGATAACTTTTATTCCAATTTTAAGCAGACATTAAATGACCCAAAAATAATCAAATTTTGCCATTTGGAATTTTTTTTTCTTCTACGGTGTTCAGCGTCCGGGAATTTTTTAAAATATTTTAATATATCAGACTTTTACGGACGCAGCAATTCCAATTATGTGCAGCTTTTTTTATTTTATTTTTTTATTTGTAAAATAGCAAAAGACGAGAATTTGTACTTTTAATATCTTTAATTTATTTTTATACTTTAGAATTTTTTTTTACATTAAAAGTAAGTTCCTCTAGGTTGCTTGGTTGTTAGTACAGCCCATTGCATTGCATATACAATGCAACACATTGTAGAAAGATGGCAGTTTCACTACTTCCTTCCCGAGGTAGGAAGAAGTAAAACGGGAAACATGGCAGTGATGGAAGCCTTTACAAGGCTTCCAGCCACCATGTTAACCAATGGACACCCCACGATCTTGCCATAGAGGTACCAATCAGGTGCCAATTGCCACAGCATCCAAGAGGTTAAACAGTAGAGATCGGAGCTGGTGGGCGTCAGTTGTACCTAACCGCCGGCATCCACTCCATACTTTCTTAGCATTACCTGGGTATACTGGTATATCACGGTGCGCTAAGGGATTAAGCATCCCTGTCAGAAATCCATGTCTAGAAGTGGCATAACATTTTTTTTCTACAATACGGATTTCAAACCTTTGTGGGTAAAATTCCCTATTCCTATATAAAAACTGTTGTAGCCCTAATATATATATTACACCAAAATAAGTTAGGACACAACAGAATGTGCCGAAGTTATGCACCTACAATATGCTAGTTATGCGCCCAAGTTATGCTATGCATCTAAGTTATGCGCCTAAAATATGTTATGCTATGCAAGGTAAACACTCCCGATTTATGACAGGTTCATACAATCAGGCACACTATACACTTATTTAATGCGCCTTAAAGCTGGCTCAGTAAACAGCATTGATTCCATGTTTTAAACCCACAACAGACATTCTTCATCCAAGTCTATTGCTGATTGAAATGTTGATTGACCATTATTTTCTGCCCAAATTTTGTTTTTCAGAAAAAAGAAGTTTGAAAGTAACATTTATCAAGAATATATTTAGAATATATCCTTGTTTGAATAAAAATATTGTTATTTTGATATATATTGCATGGAAGAGGCAAATCTATCATAGCAACAGGCCATATTCATGGTGTGAAGGGGCCTAGTTGATGTGAAATAGATCACCACAAAATTCATTTTAAAATTTACTGGGGTGAGGGAAAATATAGTGCCCTCTTGATTCTGTTCTGGTGGGTCTCCTCCATTTACATTTAGCTCTCCCTGTTTGTAATTGCATAAAGGCAGAATTAAATAATTTAGGAGACCGAGCTTATCTGAATAATTCAATATTTTTCTATCTTAGAAAGTAAATTCCCCACATTTTGGTGCGTCTCCCTAAAAAGATACCTTACCCTTCTATGCTACATATAAAGCCTCTTACCCAACCAAAAGGAACCCTACTAGGTACTGAAAAGGAACAAACCCTCCGGCACAGCTGTCTGCAGATTGGACTATCCATATGGATGAGTAACTGACTTGGCTTTAAATGCCTACTCATGTCTCAAGACTCTTCAATGGGTCGGATGTGATTTTAATGGTTTCTATGTCACAAAAGGTATTGAAGTTCTAAATCTCTTTCCATGGACTTGAAAAGTATCATATTGATATTAATAGCAATAGAAAAAAAATACTTTATCAACCTCTAAGCTAGCATTATTTCATCTGGAGACTTTTTATCTGTATGTTTTTTTTCAGGTTTGTTTATTTCAATTCATGATAGTATATTAAAGTATAGAATTCTTGAAAAATTAGCTTTTTGTAAATGTGTTTCTATGCATATAATTATAGTTTTGATTGTAGACTGATTTAGTCAGTAATTAGTGTAGCAAACATGGAATCTATAATATTTTCAAAATATTAAAGTTAACAAAGTAACATTTTTGCTGTTATTTTACTTAATAAAAAACAGATTAAAGATGTTATTATTTTTCTTGTAATCAGCTTTTGGCATTTTAGGTGCTGCTGGGTTCTTTTTATTTGTCATTTACAATTTTCTCTCTGGGTACAAAGTTCTGTTGCCTCAGACAGAGGAAGCTTGCAGGCAGGTTATAAGCAGAGAGAGACAAAATCAACAGACACTTAATGGAAGGGGCTCAGTGTGTACAGTCAGACTGACATGGTAAAAAGGAGAAGCATACACCAGGGTGGACTCAGGAGAGACCCGGAGCCTTAAAGAAACGAGGTGCGGGTGGAGAGGGATAATCCCATTCCACAGGCTTTAGGTTTTCGTAGAGTGCCTTTGACTCTGGTATCTATCCATTACCAACTGCAAATCCACTGAACTAGGATTAAGTCCAATTTTCAATATATTACCAATGAGTTTCAAAGGCTTTGCTGAAATACAGATAGACAATATCAATGACTCCATCTTTATCTAACATTGTAAAAAAAACAATGAGATTAGTTTGACCTGCCCTCAGTAATACTATACTGATGAGCCCAATAATGGGCAAAATAGTCAATTATTCTAATTTTGGAGACTATCTATTTTTTTACTGTTACAAGTGTCAAGCTACGTGACCAACAATTATCAGTTTCTTCTCTTATTGTAGATGAAAAATTTTCCCCCTTTCCCCAAACCCAAAATAGTTGGATAAAACACAATCACAGATTGAAGTACTCTGAATGCATTGCCTTATTTAGTACAAAGACGCAAAAATTCACCTAAACCATCAACCTTCAAAACCTCTGGAGAAAAAACCCTTTAAATTGGTGTTTTTCCCTTTCCCAAAAACATCATGTGTTAACATGAAAAAGGTTATTTAAATTGTTAGCAACTGCCTTTTCCCCTTCAATATAGTTATTTTTCCCATTTATAATCTTTGTATTGCTACAGATTTTCTTCTTCCTGTCTGAAGTGCACTTGAAAAAGGTTTTATTCCCTTCCGTAATGGATTTGGACATTTCTTGCTTCTTCAATGTGTTATCACCATTAATAATATGTTTTGCCTCCTTCAATGTAATTTTGTGGAATGCTCTGTCAGCTACTGAACACTTCCACTTTCCTTATATCTCTTATAGACAGACTTCTTTTCTTTATAATGGAAGAGAGACTAGGCCCTGAAAGAATACAGATAAAAAAAAATGTGAAGTGTAGCCTAACCTTTCTTTTGACAGAGTCCAGTAAATGAATGATTCTGAACAGAAAATGTCAGGTCAAACACTAAAACTTGGCGATAGACATTGCAGCTTTGCTAGCTACTGTCATAATAAGCATTTGTGGTGGTGTGAAGGCAATAGAATAACTGTAGCTGAATGTCTGGCTGGAAGTCGAGTATTGTGCAAACCCCTCTGATGGTTTGTGTCAATAGTGTTTGCCAGATATGAGGTCTAAATTGCAGTATGGATAACTACGTGGCATTCTTCCAATCAGATGATCCATCCATGCAGATGTTCACCGTCACACACTTTTATTAGTTATTCCAGATGGCTGTTGCTCTCTCAACCACAAGGAAAGCAATGTTGAACAGTGGAACCACTCTGCCAGAGAAATTACCCAAGGTCTCTTATTTCAAGGATTCTGTCCCTCTTAGTTTGTGCCAAATAGGGATAACTGATATGACGATGGACAGGAACACCATAATATTTCAAAACCTGATTGTTTTTGGGGGTTTTTGTGTGACTAAAAAACTTTGTTTTCAGTCTGGCTTTTTTGCCATTTTCACATGCCAAACGTTGAAGGACGGTGATGGAAAATTTGATAATTTGCAGATTTTAGCAAGATTTGGTACTGCCTTGATTTTTATAACCTTCTGACTTGTCCTCTCTGGTGTTACAATTTCTATATTAAGGACTGTATGTATTTAATTACTTATTCTTATAAAACCAATTGTAATAGATTGTTGATAAAATTTGAAAATTATTTGGGGGAAGGGCAAATAATGTGAAACCACTAGGGGGTTATGGACCATTTCTCTAAGCGCCTTTTATTCCTTTGCTTGTTTGTTCATGGCAGTTCACCTTGCTTCCTTGCTCATGATTCACCTTTCCACATTGTCTGACTTCCAGGATCTAGGAAGGTCAAGCTTTTTACTTTGCCTATCAATTCTGAATCAATGGCTTAATGCATTAATTAAATTCCGGAGAATTCTCTTCAACACTTCTTTCTTAGCCAAAAGATGACTGGATAAGCCTTTTATATTTTGCAAAATTCCCTTATACAACAATTCTGGAGAATCCAGCCAAGCCTCACAATTTTATTGTATTCAGGCTCTGTATGCTCTGAAGCATTATTTGCATTATCTATGTGTGACCCTTGCTGTTGCACAGGGTACCGGCTGCCAGTTTTTTTCAACTGTATGCTTTTCCTCTGCCCTCTTGTATGCCTGCTAGATGCTGGTGGCCTCATGACATCGCTGTATCATACTGCCTGCGCCAGACAGCAAATAGACTAGCCAGCTGCTTGGTGGAGGGATGAGGAAAGGTTAGTTTTGTTTTGTTTTTTTACCTTTCATTTTAGAAAGGACCCTATTAGAAAAAAGGGGGGGCTGCTATTTTCCCAAACCTACCTCCTAAAGGATTACCGCCTTTACAGGCAGCTTACCTGCCTAACTACCTACTTATCTATGTATCTTTCTATGTAAAATGGGCAGGAAGTAGAAACAGCAACATGTTTCTTAAACTGTTAACCGGTCACCATCTGATACTTTCCCTTTTCTGACACCTACTTTGGTGGCTTGCTTGGGGCAAAGGAGTCTCTATCTCTCTCCCCCCTCAATCCCTATAGTGGCCTTAGGTAACTCTGCAGCCTCTGGCAATTGGGCCACCTCCTCAGGGGTGGAAAGTGAAACTGAAACTGTTGGTGTCACCCATCATTTAAAATTTTACCAGAATCTGAAAGGGTGTGGAGCAGCACTTCTCATCTTCTAACTGTACAGGGGTAACAAACATGCAGGATTGCAGCATATTATGGTGGGCTCAATGAAGGAGCCCTGTATTTCCCTTTCTTT